>OCZR010023173.1:869-19504 GCA_900234385.1 Anemonia viridis
AAGAAGTTGTAGTATGAATCCTACAGTGAATGCTTTTAAACTTTGTTTTATACTGGAATTGAAAAAAAACTATTCATTTCTGAGTTCCATACAATGTAGCAAACCAATAATTATTGTTGTGGCAGTTTTCCCGGCCAAGTAGAATTATAATCTTGCCCCACAAAAAACTGCAGTACATGTACAGTGGCTCGTAAAAGGGAAAGGTAAATCCTTAAGCCTGGATCACACTCATAATCATAATCATAAGTAACCCAGTAGAGTACTGCTCATTAACAGTGCTTGTCTTTGTTCACACCTAGGTGACAAATGAGATACTGAGTCTGCTTATGTTGCTTACCATTACGATAATGACGCTAGTGTCAACCAGGCCTTAATTTACATTGGTGTCCCCAATATTGATAATCATTAATTAATAAACTTTAGACTGACGGCACACTCCTTCCCCCCTCTTCATCAGTGCTCTATTACAGAAAAAAATCGAAACAAGGACAAGAGATCACAGAGACTTCAACTCAGCACACTAACCAACTGTGCTATCCTTGCTCCTACACTTAGGATTATGAGGCAATGATTTCCAACCCTTCAGAGTTTATAATTCTGACTGAGATATTTTAACTAATTTGTTGAGGTTGTGGGACATAGCAACAGTAGCTAAGAGGATTGAAGCCATTACACAATATCGACACAGGACAGTAGCAACAAATCACTCTATTTTGAAGTGACAGGTACAGGATCCAGGAGTACTCCCTTTCATAGTACTGTTTCACTGTGTTGTCTTAAATGGTAGCCGTGTCTTTGCATTGAAAAGAGATGGACAGTGAGCTTGCAATGATCGAGACCTTTTTTAACACCATGGACAATAAATATTATTAACATGTCTCTATCATTGCAAGCTCAACGTTCGTCTCACTTCAATTAAAAAAAAAACAAAAAAAAAACTTGTCATCGCTTATCACCACCTCAAATACAGCGGTGGCGCAGCTCAACGGGGTCGAACTGAAAGCATGAGAAGGCGACTCTGGCAGCTGCTATACAGTCCATGCATGACCCTGGAGCACAGCTCTAACCAGTTTGAATTAGTTAGGGTTGATTTGAGAGGAGGGAGGAAAAACCGGAGAACCGTAAAAACCCTCAGAGTCAGAAAGAGTAAAGGCATGGCTGCCTTTCAAGAAGGCGCAGGGAACTGTGAAGGAAACTACTAAACCCACTTTCACAGCAACAAGGCAGTGCAGTTGGCCAAAATAACATCAACAAATTCCTCCAATCCCTTCCTTACCAATCCAATGACAGTTGATACTGTATATGGCTACAAACTGAAGGAGGGACATTCTGATTATTTTTGATCCCTTTGATATTTTCTGGTCCTTGTGAGCCAACAAAAAACCTGTGGTATGAAAACAAAAAAGAAATCATATAATAACAGAAAACAAATTGGTAATGTACATAATTTGTTGTCAAGATGAACATCTCAGTGACAAAAACATTAAGGTACTGATAAGACCTCTTTGCGCTAAGAAATTTTGTCACACTGACCTAATAAGTGACTTGAGAGCTCCTCTTCTCAATCCATCTTCGCTCCTGAAAAGTGTCATACCCAGTAAGTACAGTGTGCCACTAGAATCAAGAGTGCTTTTCCCTTAGACATATTATCAGGGATTTCATTAAATCAAAGCCGGCAACCAGTGAACTTCAACACCTACTTTCTATTTTGAGCTGACAAGAGCTGCCTTCCATATCCATGCATGCAGATACATCAGTTTTGCATTTAATAGACCCAATCAGTTGCGTTACCATGTTTTCCCATTTCAGATCATGTGTCATTCCCTTGAAAATATGTTTCTTTGTTTAAGTTGCGTCCATATTCATGTGACTTCTCATGTGAAACCAAGCACAGCCGTTAAACAAAGAAATGACACTCTTAGGAATGACACATGGTCTTGAATGGTAAAATATTGTAATGCAACTGTAAAGGTCTATCAAACCACTGTTTTTCAAGATCATTTGCTGAACATACAAGCATTACGAATGTGGATTTGGTCTTCACTGCAATTTTCATAATTACGCGGACAGTGGCAAAACAACGTTTTCGCTGCTGTCAATCAATGAAAATCAGTCGGTACCTTTTATATATTTTACTGTCGGCAGTGAAAAACTAAATTCAAATGGACAACTTGTATCTTCATTGTCCGCGTAATTATGAAAATCGCAGTACACAAACTGGTGTATTGCATGGTTCCTTCCTTGATAATGCTACTAACACCTGATAAAATTTCCTAAACCATTTGTCCTGAAATTTTAATGAAATCCCTGCATTATCAGGTGCTTATAATTCAAGTAAGGGTCCGTATAAGAAGTAGGCAAGCTTTCGGCATGGAATGTGGAAAGGTGTTAAATGTGATATTGTTTAAACTGTCCACCTCATTGGTTAAAAGAGGAAAATCTTCCATAACTTTTAAAGTACATTTTCCCCTATTTTATTAGATGTCTGAGTTTCTGTTGACGAAAGCCTCCATTCGTTCAAAAAACATTGAAATTCAACTTGGGGAACATGGCAAATTGAAAGCGAAACTTTGCTTCAAATCAGAGTTTTTGTACATTTTATTTTGAAAATATGTTATTTATAGGTTGATTTATTATAACTCAGAAAACCAAAACAATTCTATGTGGGGAAGTTGAAATGCAGCTGAGCAATAGAGAGCTCCCTAGTTTTTACGTGGATCATTACTCAATATATTTTGATTCTTGTTCACCTGTATAAATACATCATGATGGCACTTGTCACACACAGTATCCAGACCTGCACAAACAAGAAATGAAGTGAGCAGTTGGCTTTGTCTTTCAATCATGTTTTCTCTGTTCTTTAGGTTATTAGTAAGTGGTAATAGCCACAAGATCCATGATAGGAATAAAGACAGCACGCTGGAAAATGATGCAAGCACATGCATTTTACAAACAGTTTTTCCTGTGTGCCTTTATTGCATTTCATTGCCTCCTCGCTAGAATGCGAAAAAGGATGAATTAATATTCTAGCAAGGATTGCAACACTAAGGAGACAACAATGCACACATGAAAAACCATTTTGAAAATTTGCCTGTGCTGTTGTGCACTGTCGCTGTCTTTCATGATAGCCCTTCATTTGCTCAGGCTTAGCCTCGTTTAAAAGTCAGCTATTCAACGACATCATTAAAAGTCAGTGGGATTTCAAAACATTGGTATTGTTCAACTTGCACATTCTTTACGTTACTGTTGACTTTAGCAAATCATTAGCAATAGCCAACTGTAATGTAAAGAATGTACAAGATAAATTAAATACCAATCCCTTGGACTTTTAATGATTTTGTTGAAGAGCTGACTTATAAATGAGGCAAAGCCTAAGCAAATGAGTCTGTGGTCTTCAAGAACAGCAGTTTGCATCGAATGTGAAACTAGTGCTACTGTATATACCATAAACTAGGCCGACTTGTATCCTTACCTCACCATACGATATGGGGATAATATAACCACGTTTCTTCAGAACATTGTAGATCATCTCAATTGCCTAATGGTAGAGGAAGAAGAGACGAAACATTATCATACAACTACATGTATGAAATATAAACCTTTCATCTCCTTGAAATTGGTCAAATCACTGGTTAACAAGTCGTCATTGGATTTCCTTACAGGGAGTACAGGTAACATAGCAACTAATGAGATAAATCACCTCTCACTACAGTGACCCAGTTTCAATTTCTGAGCTCTGTGTTATATGCAACAGAGTCACATGTTGATTCATCTGTGTTTCGATAGGGACCATGGAGCACCCTAAAAGTTGGGGTGGGGTGGGGTGGGGTGGTCAGGCTATGCAAGAGATTAATAAATTATGGGAAAAGGGAAAGCTTTCCCAGGGATTTTTCTCTACATTCTACACTTTTCCTCCCACTGCAAAATCAACTTTTCAACGAAGTCTATTCCATTCTTTTCAAAATTTCTTAGGTATTTCAAAGGTATCTTACAGTGGACATGAAAAACTTACCAAATTAAACATGTACAAAGATAGTATCCCTCTTCTTTCCTTTCTCTCAACATTGATTGCCATGAAAGAGGCCAGGAAGCCTGGCAACAAAGCCATCGACAGGAAGTAGAATTTTCCTAAAATTTTTCTTTAGAAAAAATAGAAAAATGTGATAAAATATCTGCGCTCATTTGACGGGCACTTAATCAGGGGCAGCACTTAAACAAGTAAATGAAATAAGACGATTCTTTGCTTGAGCTTTGTCCATATTCATTTGTCTTCTTATGTTCAGCCATTAAACAAAGAAATGATACATTAGGGAATGGTGTGTTCAAATTCTATTTTGAAGTTAACAGTTTTTTGGAGTTGTACGATGACTTGCTGTAAGACTATTTTAATAAAGTAACTCGGGTCCACTTGATGGGAAGCATGATGAGTGGCATAGCAGTGAGAGCGCTCGCCTCTCATCAAGTGGACCCAAGTTTGAGCCCTGCAGTTAGTAGAGTTGTTTGTTGGTTCTCTCCTTTGCTTTGAGGGTTTTTCTCCAGGTTCTCCAGTTTTTCTCCCTCCTTAAAAATCAACTTCTAAATTCCAATTGGAAAGCAGTGGAAGAGCCACTCTGTGGAATCCACTGTTACTTCACTTTTTTTTTAAATTTTCTATTATTTATTTAAATGGTTCTAAGTAGTTCTATTTAGTACCTGACTACACAAACCCATACAACAAAGAAACTACCATTGACACCAATAGCAAGGGAAGACTGTAAAATATCTAGGAAAAATCGCTGGGTGAAGTATTCAAATTTCTCTCTTCTTAGGATGGCAGCAACCTTGGATAAATAAAGGGATATAAGGTTAGACTTGTTAGGGATTGTGCAATAATTATCAGGAGGGGGGGCCAAAAAAATAGAGTAGTCTAGCAAAAACTTAGACAGGGCCCCCCCTCCAAAACCCCCAAAAAATTGTTATGCTGAAAATAACATTTCCCCTGCCTCTACTTTAAGTAACTACCTTAAAAATACCTTTTTTATTGTCATGCCTAAGTGACTTTACTTTGAGCCCCCCCTATCTTGGCAATATTTTTTATGTTATGCCCCCCCTCTGGTTTTTCGGCCCCCCTCCTGATAATTATTGCACCATCCCTAATGTTGTTGAGATTCAAAGTTTTTTTGTTATAGAAAATATCCATACCTCACCCACAGAGGAGGATCCAAGGGGTGGTGAGGGTCTGAGGAGGGTATATTGTGTAGTACCAGTAGATATCCATACTTCACCCACAGAGGGGCATTGGAAATTCCAAGGGGTGGGGAGGGTCTGAGGAGGGTATTTTGTGTAGTTCCAGAAAATATCCAAAACTCCTGGGGAGGGTCTGAGGAGGTCATGCAGCTCTGGGAAATATCCACCCTTTTACTTGTAATAAGTTGAGGATCAGCTTATTCAGTAAACACAGTTTTCCAGACGACATTGCTTGAGCAGAAGAATAGACGACTTACACTAACAAGTCACATGACCCAAACTCCTTAAAACGAGCAGTTGTGTCAAAGTGAGCAACAGAAATGGAAAGAGCATCTCAATATTAGTAAGAAAGCCAAGTATTAGCTGATTATATTGAATCATGAAGAAATGGTGTGGAATATAAAATTGAAAATTTTATTAGGAATTGTATGGGGAAATGCTTTGGCTGGCAAGCTTTGCCATCCAGTGCATTTATCCATACAAATCCTTATAAAATGTTCTATGTTATATTTAATGTCATTTCTACTGCAGTACATGTTATGAACTAAATCTTTCCATTTCTGGTTTTCATTTTTACAGTGCTGCTTGAATTAAGGAGATGAGGTCACGTGAACTGTTAGTGATTGAACAAATCCCACTGAACCAATTTCTATACTTTTAACCCACCATTCAACTTAGCTTCTTTTGAAATTCTTTAGAAGAATATTTTCTTGCATATGAAATAATTTATACTTACCAAGTACAATGGTGGATAAATCTTGAAGGATTCTTTCATGACGTTCCTAAAGATGGAAAATCCTCCCTCGAAACAAGATGGCGTCCATGTATGCGCTATTTCATAGCAAGTATCACTACAAGACAAAGGCGTCAAGAGCTCACGGATAGCTCCTAAGCTCAAAGGAACGTCTGACATCTTTTCTAAGAGAGAATACTAACTAAAATGTTAGGATAAGGTGGAGAAATATTTCAATGAAGGAAGCTATACTAATATAAGTCATTGTGTAAGGACAGGACAGAACATGGCGGATACATGGAAGATTGGGTTCTAGAGATCTTGTGTGACAATATTCGTCACGTGTTAGTCACGCTCTTGTTAACCCAGGAAGCCCGCAATCTAGGCTATCTAGCCTAGCGTTTTTGAGCTCGAGGGCCTCGTAGTAGGACTCCGGTAAAAAACGGAAGCTTGGATTTGACTTTCTTGGGCTGGGAAATTTGGGGTTTTATGCACTGGGACTTGGATTTAGCCATTACTGGGATTGAGATTTTTCTTTACTCTAATTCCATTATTTTCAATTTTTTGTTGAGGCTGGAAAATGAAATTAGAACTAGTTGCATTACGTTTCGGGGTTTTCTCCATGTTGATCGAGCATGGATTGTTCATGATCATTAAAGAAAAGAAAGAAAGAAAGAAAGAAAGAAAGAAAGAACGAGCATGGATTGTTCATGATCATGAAAGAAAGAAAGAAAGAAGGAAAGGAAGGAAGGAAGGAAGGACGGAAGTAATCACCACCACCACCATCCCCAGGACTTTAATTCCGCGGTAAGAAAATTCCGGATGCAGCGCAGACTACAGTTTCAGTGGTACAACTTTTCTTGCTTTTACAGTTTGTTTTCTTTTTGGACATCGTGGCTTTAATTTCCAAGAAGACCCCAAGGCTACGGCCATGAAATAGAAAAACAACGACATCATTAAGAATCTTTAACGGACCAACTTGAAGCGCGAGGCGGTCTCTTGCTTCCCGTGTAAAGTTTCATTTCGCTGTCTTTCACGTTGAAGACTGGTTGGCATAATGATTGACGAAGTGACCACGGCTTTGGAATGATTGATGACTCAAATACAGCGGCTGTTGTGAGTGCAGTGCAGTAGAGTCGTGTACCGCTTGCGTGCGTCATCATTGGTGAAGAAAGAAACGATATTATTTAGAAGAGCAGTCATCTCAAACTTTGGGTTCATACATCAATGCATTAGTTGACAGAAAACGATAGAAATTTTAATACTGCGATTTTCATTATTACGCGAACACTGAAGATACGAGTTGCCCGTTGGAATTTGCTTTTTCACTGCCGCCAGTCAAAAATATCAAAGTTACCGACTGATTATCATTGATTGACGGCAGCGAAAACGCCATTTTGCCTGTTGATGTTTGAACTTCACTGTCCGCGTAATTATGAAAAGCGCAGTAAGATTGCAAGAAACTTAGGCCCGGTTCTAACATCGATAACTTTTCACGAAGTCGAACCTAATTACATCAAAGAAGACCGCCTTATTATCCATTGTTTTCAATGCGTTCGGCTCATGTGAAGTTCGGCGTTTGAACCTCCAATACAGGCCCCTTTGTGCCAGTTACACAAGCTAGACAATATCACCAAACTGGAAAAGGTACTATCAGATAGTTCGTAAAGACCGCAAGCAGAAGACAGCTACCAGTACGGTTTACACGTTTGAAGGCTTCCTCCAATAATGGTGTTGGTCAGGTTCTTCTCAACCAGTATTTGATCGATGCGTTGGATGCATTCCCAAGAGAGTCAAATAACAAGGACGTGTCGGCCATATTGGTGGCCGTGAAGAATGGACGCTAATGAGAACTAGATTCTTTAGAAGTCTAGCACCAAAATGGTCGCCATTCAGGTTAAGCGAAGGCCATTTGTGACAGACCAAGTAATGCTACGTTTGCTATAAGTCAAAAAGCACTCGGGCCTAGGTCAAACGTCGAACTTTACATGCACCGAACTCAATTACATCAAAGAATGCCTCCTCATTATCACCTGATGTCCATTGTTTTTAATGAGTTCGGTGCATGGAAACGACGTTTGCCCTAGGCTTCAGACAGCTCAATTTCGAGGACGAAACAATAGGAAGTTTCCAATTCTCAATAGATTGAAATTCTTTCGTTTTATCCTCAAAATTGAGCTGCTTTATGGCGATTTGTTTGTATCTCAACGCGTTCAATACTCACGGAGTTCGGACAACAGAAATTGTACAGTAATTTCATTAAATCAAAATAAGAATTCGAGATAGATTTTGGCATTAGTATCAGTGCTATGAAGAAGTAAGGAAGGAAAACAGCCTCCTTTGACGTCATGAATAGACCCTTTGACAAAATGGCGGTCATAAATTCGAATGCATTAAAATCGAACTGAGTGCAAAACCAATACCAGCATTAGAAAGAGCTCTTTTACTTTAGAAACCCTAAGAGAATTCATTATTTTAGGTGATTTTTTCTTTTTTTATATCAGCCGAGAAAACGTTTTTTGAAAATCGACAAATTTACAGACGTTTGTATGGCTTGCCCCTACAATACAAACGTTTGTAAATTCGTGGATTTCAAAAAAATTAGTCGGCCAATATCCAACCTGACATTGTGGATCTTCATAGTGTTACTCAAAGTAAAGGAGCTCTTTCTAGTGCTGGTTTGTAGTTTCAAGTTATTTGAATTTTCGGTCGCCATTTTGGCAAAATGTCTGTATCCGTCCTTGATCAGTCACAAAACACTACAGCAAATCAGTAGAAGCTAAACACTAGTATTATCAGGTCCCTTGATAACCCAGTTTGTGAATGTTTTGACAAATGGATTCTTACACACCAATATTCATGCTCTATATTCAGTCAAACTTTTCCATTCCCAGACGAAACGATCTTAGATGGGATGCGGATACATGTCTGAAGCGCGGGTCTATTTAGTTGCGCAAATCAAATGATCTAAGACATCGTTAAAGCTGAATTACAATAGAGCTTTTTCTGGAAGGATTTAAAATGCGTAGTGTTCACCAGCTGCTTGGGTGGCGGTCTAAACTTTTAAGAAATACTTTTGCTCGGGTTTCTTTTGGTCACCAAAAACACTTGCGCGCTACTTAGTCTCTGTATTTCTCGACTATGGGGTGAGCGCATTTCAGAATCCATCCATATGCTTTGCAAGGCTGCCGTAATTCCTGAACTGCTGAACAGAGTGCGGTATTACGCGATAAAACTGCTCGCTGCTTTTAAAATGAGATTAGACGCCTAACGGGCATTCACTCGGGCTACCTGGGGATGATGCATTACGTAAAATCGTGACATGTCTATAGATCAGACTGATAGATAGAAAACCGAAACCTAAACTCGGCCTACCTTGTAGGTAGCCAGAGTAATAAATCCTAAGACTACGTTAAAATAATGTATGACTTTGCGCACTTAATGTCATCACCAAATTCGTAGAAAATTAAAAGTTATTCATACTTTCTTATTTTTCATCCGCCCGAGCCTCTAGCTTTCCCGAAATTGATAAACAGATAAAGTTCAATGTACATAAACCGGAGATGAATACTTTGTTTGTAATTCATTTGGTTTAAGATCAGGAGATTTTGTGTTTTAAAGGACTCTAAGATAACAAAAAGCATTACAGCGCAACTTGTCAGCGCCGACCTCGGAGGCTTTGAAGTTAAAAAGGGTTCAAGCGCCCAAGACCTTCACAGTGAAAATTTGCGCGTGTATAATACGCCCCAGAATAGCCCAGTCGTCAATTAAAGCAAATCTTCACTGATTAAGAACGAACATTTCTGACGCACTCTAGGAGAATAAAATTCATTAATTAGCATCAAAATTGTCTGTCAAATCGTTAACTGGCTCCTTGAGGTAATCAAATCGGGCATTTTCTTCGCTGCCGATCAACATCGCGGTCAATATTTCCGAATAACAACCTCGTTATCATTTCCAGGGCTAATTTTCGCGTAAGAGACTCATTTTAGGATCGTATTGCTTAGACTAGATCCCCTGTGGATGGCACAGATGGTAGTCTTGTCTTTAAATTAGAAGCTGTTATTTTTGAATTGTAGCGTGGCCTGGTGGACCGCTGTCTGCCGGCATCTTTTACAAGACATGTAATCAACTGATCAGTTCGTCGATGATTAGGTACAAGGCGCCTTCGATTCTCTAGATAGAGATTTCCTCTAAAAACATAAAATCTTGTAAAACTACTAACTACAGAAAAAAAATAGATGTACAGTTACGAGCGTAATTAATCGAAGCGTCTTGGACAGTGTGTCAATGTAAATGGAGTACACGCGGCTCCTTTGAAAGGGAGCCGCCGCTCGCGGCAATCGGCAAGACACAGCTTGGTCACGAAGCCACCATGCCTTCACATCGTGACCTCATCGATATGTGTAACGGAAAAGAAACAATTTTCGGTAAAGCAGGCTCGTCGTTGGTTGTTTTGTCTAGCTCATTTCCAAACGGCTTATCCATATCGATGCACTTCAGCAATTTAGCGTTAAAATTATATAAACAAGGTTGCGCGCGAAAGAGCACAGTCGACGCCGACAAATGCTGTTGAAATGATTGCGTCTTGATCAGCTATCTTATTTCTGTCATCCAAAACACGGGAAACAAATTGGCTTCTCCCACGCAAGCATTGTCCACTAACAAAAACGTGACTCGTGAAAAAAGCGCGAGATTTCTCCACAATAATCAAAAATATGTCCATCATTTTCGACTCGGGATAAAAGATCTGAACTGACTTGTACATATTTAGCCTATTTTCATCAATAAAGCTAAGAAAAGCCCGACCTGTCAAAAAACAAATGCTATGTAAATATCTCGGGATCATACATTAAAAAACAACAGAAGTGAATTTTGCTGGTTTACTTTACTGATTTCATTAACCAATGGGACCCGACCTTGAATTAGATTAACTGACAGGTGCCAGTATGGGCTCACAGTAGGCGTGGTTTATTATTAGTCTAGGCGACGCTGATTGGCTGTGGCTGGAACAGACTTTGAAAACACACAGAAACGTATTGATATGCAGATGAGTCTATTACTATTCTGTTGATGGTCGCGGATCACGAACTAAGAAAACGAAGTGTACGCTTTTGGCCCTAAGAAACTCGTGTTTTGAAGATGAAGCCACACGTGAATTGAGCCTAGTGGAATTAAGTTCCACGAGAATTTCCTATATAACAGCTGTTGGGTTCAGTGATTTAGAAATATATGCGCTAAATCGCCAGCACTCTTCCACTCAGGAATACGAGCTTACTAGTCAGTAATCCTTGACTAACTTCATAGCCATCATGTCAAGGCGACGAAGGCCTTTGTGCCTTGGTTTACTTATATTGGCGGCTTCCATCTCACTTAGTTCTGCTCAATCTAGAAGGAATTGGCAGTGCGAGAAAGTATCAATCGAATTATGTCGAAATATGGGGTACAATGTTACGCGAATGCCTAATCTGATCGGACACGATTCTCAAAGAGAAGCAGAGGCCGAACTCAAGCAGTTCGTACCTCTTATTCAATGTGGCTGTGCCAAGCAACATTTGACGTTTTTCCTATGTTCGGCGTATGCTCCTTTGTGTACAGATAAACTGGACGTGGTGATCACTTCTTGTCGACCCCTTTGCGAGTATGTACGGACATCGTGTCTGCCTGTGTTAACTGAATTTGGAATTCCTTGGCCGCCTACTCTCAACTGCTCTCGATTCTTGCCTAAGAATAACGAAAAACATATGTGCATGCCTGGGCCGAACTTTACGGAGCAACCAACGTCTGTAGACCCTGGTCGAGTACTACCTAACGATACTGCGAATTCACCAGATCCGGAGAAGAAAGGTTCCGAACAGTGTCGAAGGTTTAAGAACAGTGCAAACTACTATTACGTTCGGAGCACTGAGTCTTGCGCTGTGAGATGTAATGAAGAAGGGATCTTCAAGAACTCGGATAAAAAGACTATTGAATTATGGATGACAATCTGGTCTGTGTTTTGTTTTCTTTCGACTTTAGTGACGCTTCTTACTTTCATCATTGACACAACAAGGTTTAAGTACCCCGAACGCGCCATTATTTGGTTGGCTTTGTGCTACAATTTCTACTCCATGTCATTTATCATTCGTCTCGCGGCTGGAAGAAGCGCTGTATCTTGCGATGTTGATCCGACAACCAATGTCAGATTTCATATCCAAGATGGGCTCAGAAATACAGGATGCGCTATAATCTTCTTAATACAATACTTTTTTAGCATGGCAGCTACGATTTGGTGGGTGATTCTTGCTCTCATATGGTTCCTTGCGGCCGGAATGAAGTGGGGATACGAAGCTATTGGATCTTATGCCAACCTATTTCACGTTATCGCATGGATTCTACCCTGTATCAAGACTATCTTTATCCTAATAACGAGGAAAGTCGACGGGGACGAACTAACGGGTGTTTGTTTTGTTGGCAACCAGGACTTGATAGCGCTCGCCGCGTTTGTACTTGGACCGCAGTTTACTTATCTTATTATTGGAACTTTGTTTTTGATCGCAGGCTTTGTTGCCCTATTTCGGGTCCGTAATACGATTCAAAGAACAAACCAGGCCAAGACTGATAAACTAGAAAGACTCATCGTACGAATTGGGATATTTTCAGTGTTGTCAACAATCCCAGCCACAGCAGTGATTGCTTGTTATTTTTACGAATACGCGAACAAAGAGTATTGGTACTATGGCAAGAGAAACGAGGCAGTTGCTGAGCCCAATTTCAGTATTTTTGTCATCAAACTCTTCATGTCTCTGTTCGTTGGAATAATCTCGGGAATGTGGGTTTGGACGCCAAAGACTGTCAAATCATGGAAGAAATTTTATTACAAAATGAGAGGGAAAAGGCCTCCCAGACGAGCTCCAAAACCCCCTAATCCGAACGAGACGACGGTGTAATGGCTTTAAAAGAGTAAGGTCATTTTGGGGGATTTAATTCACTAAGCTAAGCTAAACCAAACAAAATATCTCTTTAGATACTGAAAAAAACTACCATATATAAGTACAGGAAAACTTGGATTCACAAGACGTTGGCTTGACATGTTTACGTTAAAAAAAGGAATTGGAGCGAGAGACTTATCCAAGTAGAAAGAGGAAAAATGATTGAACTAGATTGGTCAGCTGCCATCGGCTAATTATCGATTGATTCGGGATTAACTACAAGAACAGAATCGAATACCTTGGGCAAAATCTACGTAAAAACCTAAGGAAAAGTTGTAAAGGTCGTTGAAATTAGTTCTAAAATCACAGCTTAGATTACATGTTAATCGAAAGCCGGACATAATTGTACTGAGTTAAAAATGCCTATAAATAAACGGTTTGAAATTGTATGAAAGAATTTGGGAGTCTTGACCTTCAAGCGGCTCGAGTCCTAGCTTTAGCGTTGTTAGTTTACCAAATAGTATTAATCTATTTCAATCAGGGCTAAGCCATGTCCATTGTTTTGGTATCTCGCGCGTCTGTATTACTCGGAAAGTCGTGCTTGCCATCTTCTTCACCTCATTATCGAGGGAAGCTTAGCTTTCTATGTATTTGACAACTCGAATTGACAAGTGCGGGTTTTATTGGAAGCTCGAGACAACCTTAGTGTTGACGTTTGGAATAAACCTTGGTATTTATTGCCCCTTGGGCAGTTAGTCGGAAGATTTGAAAAACTGATAGAAGGCTTCCTCCAGCTTTTTTTTTATCCAAGTCAAGCGTAAAATTAAGATTGGGTTCAGGAAAATTTAATGACAAATTCTGTAATGCCCTTTAGCAATAAGATTTAGTTTGTGATCATTTCTGTCGAAAAAACTTCATCTAAAAGGTTTCTAATCATTTCTGAGTAGCCGTAGGGTGACGTCAAGAATCTTGTGTGAAGTTCAAAAGATACCGCTTGGTGTACATGCTCGTGTTCAATCACGCCTATGTACAACATTTCGACATGAGACATTTGGGACTGGGAGTTGAGGTAGAATTATTGAGTCTTTTTACGTTGCTAGGAGTATTTCATCTTGCTAAGAGACCTTTTATCTTGGCTAGGAAATGTTGCAGAAAATATCGAGATATCTTTTACTTATTCGGTTACCGTATATTTAAGCAGTGGAACGAGCCCGAAAGATGTACCCTCAAGAATCCCGTCTTTACGAAGTACGGGGGCCTCTCCTAAATTCACTGACCGCACCCTAGGGCTGACTAAACCTCATTTTTCAAACATTTATCGTTAAAACTTAAACTGTTCACTGATTGCCTGGAGGACCGACCGAGAGAATGATTTGCTTGTGGTCAGGAAACCACTCCAATCAGTGATAACAGCTAAATTCATTAAGTAGAGAGGCGCTTATGGTTCAATTCAGGAATTAGAGATCTTTGGAAGAAAATGAGGATCAGCTTGGGATTTCAAGAAGTAATTTATCAACGGTTTGACATATTTTGGAGGAAATCCCGGCTGTGTTTTTTAGCTGGTAATGATCTATATAGATTCGATTTCTTAAATAGGCTTTACTTGGAGACCAATATCTTTCCTTAGTAAAACTAAGCTTCCTCTTTTAATTTTATCTGCGATCATTTTGCAGCTGTTGTCTAATGGATTTTACAGTGAAATGGCTTGCCTGATTTGAAAAGGGCGTTCAAATGGTTTTCTTAACTTTTCAAATGCTAGTGAAGGGTTTTGAGTCTTAAGTGGAATGGCTGGCTTCCCTTCAGCATTCAAGTGGCTTTCTATCTAAAAGTTTCCAGGGAAAAGAGCGTTCAAATGGTTTTCTAAGCTTTCCAAATAATAGAGGAATGTTTTGGCCTGTTTTAAATGGCTTCCCTTCAGCATTCAAGTGGCTTTCTATCTAAAAGTTTCCAGGGAAATGAGCGTTAAAATGGTTTTCTAAGCTTTCCAAATAATAGGGAAATGTTTTGGCCTGTTTTAAGAGTATATTGAGTGTGCATTCGAATGGCTTCCCTTTAGCATTCAAGTGGCTTCCCGTTTAAAACTTTTCAGGGAAAAGAACGTTCAAATGGTCAGTTCTTAGCATTCGAATGGGTTCCCGATTGGCATTCAAGTGGCCGCTCCCGTTTGAAAGTTTCCACTAGAGGGAAAAGAGCCGAGCGTTTAAATGTTTTTCTTAGCGGCTTTTCGAATACGAGGTGAATATTTTGACCTGTTTTTAGAAGTGTTTTGAGTCTGCAGTCGAATGGCCCGGGCTTCCTTTAACATTCAAGTGGCTTTCTGCTGTCACTGCATGTTTCCAAGGCCTTTTCCAGGGAAAACTGATGACGTTGGTTTTCAAGTGATGAGGGAATGTTTTGACCGGTTTTCAGAGTATTTTAAGAATGCAGTCGAATGGCTTCCCTTTAGCATTGAAGTGGCTTCCCGTCTGAAATGAAGTTTCCAGAACTTTCTTTGTTATCAGTTCGAACCGTACGTTTTTCAGAATCCCTTCTCCTTATATGATCTCACGAATGCCTTCCAAGGAGAATTTTCTACTTGAAGGACAAAATTTCTACTAAAAAAAGATAAACAGATTTCTGATATCAGTTTCAGTCCTTTAATACAAAGTACGGTAAAGGAAGTTGTTCTAGCAGATGAAGGGCTGCCACTTGACAAGGGCAGATGAATGGGTTCCTGTACGTCATATCAGTAACTTGCTTTCAAACTGGCTTCCGACACTTGTAAGTTTTCATTTAGAGCTACAGAAACTGTCTGTTACAGAAACAATCTTTTTCCCTCTGATTACCAGAGCTTTAGTTTGATTGACACGAAGCTCTTTTTTTAATAATTGTTATTTACTTGTGCGCTTTGAATTTGGATGGAAATAACGAAAATTCGACAAGGAATAAAAAAAAAAATTTGTTGTTCACCAAATTGATTCTGTAATTTAGCAGAAGAAGTTCATTTTCATCAAGTTCCTGTGGCTATTTCCGACTAAGAAAATGATTCCAATGTCTGGGATGTCTAAGTATTGTACAAATAATTTCATTTGGTTGATGTTGGCAAGCCTTGAATTGTGATCTAATGAAAAGAGCCGTTGACAACGTTGACAGTCGTTGTCAGTCATGTTTGTCTGGTCTACGAATCCAATAAAGTATTGACAGTTGGAGTGAGAGTGTTGTTGAGAGGACAGAAATGAAAGTGAGAATACATGGAATAAAATAACATGGCATGAAAATTTGCCAAAAAGGAAGGAAACAACTACGAAAGGAAAGGCAAAAGAGGCAAGAAGAAGAAGAAGAAGAATGTAGCAAAGCGTTAGGAAAAGCCAACTAAAGGCGGTAAAGACCTTTGGGAATGTCACACTAAGAAGGCTAAACAAACGATGCGCAATTTACGAATTTTTTTAGCCCAAACACAACGCGATAAAAACTCTTGATTCTAAAAAGGTCGTAAAACAAACAAATCCCCGTCTGTCAAACGTACGATTTTGCAAACCTTTTTCGTTATAGAACAAAGGAAAGCGGGGTATTTGAAATTCACGTGACGTTAAAGTCATTTACACAGCCGCTGTTTTCGTCGTTGCTACACATTAATGCACGAAATATAGGTCTTGAAAAAAGGTTGGTTTAGCTCAGTATTTAATCACACATGGTCGAGTTTATTCTTGGAGTGATTCGACAGATATTGACAGTTGCTTTTAAAATTGATGAATTTATCTATCACTTAGCAATAAATCCCTTTGAAAAACAGTCCAATATGTTGTAAATAAAAGGTGGTGATAAGCCTTTGGTAAAAAAAACCCTTTCAAAGAAAAAACATGTCGCATGAAATATTAATGGTAGAGATCTCACTTCTTGCTTCGTAAAAATACAACTGAGGCACTTGTTTTTAGCCTGTCAAACCGAAAACTGTCTTTAATTAGCAAACATTGAAAACTTTCCAAAATTCCCTTCATGCCAAAGAAATGACCGGTCGGGTTATTGAGGGTTTTGTTCAATAAGGGACTGCGTCTTTGGTGGTTGTACAGAGGTTCGTTCAGCACTTGACTTGTTTATAGAACTAGGAGACCGAAAAACTTCACTAAGGTTGAAAGTTGAACACGTTCCAAAATTTGAAGTATATATTTTCTATTTTCTTCTTGTTATCTTTGATTCTCGGCCCGGATATCGTTTTTCGGCTTCAGCAAAAACATTGATCAAAATCAATCCACATATTTGTCCTTAAGGCCTTTATTAAAGAGGGATAAGCTTTAAAGGGGATCAGACTTCATTACGGCTAGGATAGGAAATCTCTCAAGAACCAAGTTGTTTTAATCCAATTGACCCGTGAAAATCAGCTTAGCTTAACTTTTTTTTTTAATTTCCAAAAGAGATTTCTTGTGAGTGAGAAACGCACGTGAATGACTTGAGATAGCTGCTTCACGGTGATTGGACGATGTATAATTTCGAACGATTTTGATTGGTTCATATATGAGGACCCATTTGAAGTCTGGATGCTGTTCGTTTTCTACTGATATGAACTGTGATTGGACGATGTAAATTTTCCCGCGATTTTCATTGTTTCATACGGGAAGCCATTAAACTGTCTAGCTGTGCATTTCCACTGGGACATCTTAACTCGCCTAAAATTCCTTGAGGTGTCGTGCACCGGAAATAAGCCAAGTTAAACTACAGCAAATTTTATATTAGTAAGAGGTCCAAATGGAAACACATTGGACGATGTAAATTTTCGCGAGATTTTCATTGGTTCATATGGGAAGCCATTTAACTGTGGACATTATAAATTTTCGCGAGATTTTCATTGGTTCATATGGGAAGCCATTTAACTGTGTGCTCTCGTAGTGATCTTTTGAGGATTGTTTTAAGGAAAATCAAATAGAGCGAATAGGTGAAAGTACAGGGTAGTCAATACCACTGAGATAGATTATAGACACTCTATTGTACATGTAAGATATGGGATGTTTAACTGCATGAGGGAGTTAGCAGGTGGTTCCTTGTGGTTGTGATAAAAAGCTTTGGGATAAATTGGCACTTTTCTTGGCTCACTTGACACAGTAGAATTCTGATCTCAAGTTGAAATCATCAATGAAGAAGAAGACGTATAAAGAAAACGATACTGTTCTCAAACTGAATTGGGAAAGTGAATAGTGATTGACGGTTGATTTGAAGGAAAGAAAGAACTAAAGAAAGAAAGAAAAGAAAAGAAAAGAAAAGAAAAGAAAAGAAAAGAAAAGAAAAGAAAAGAAAGGAAAGGAAAGGAAAGAAAAGAAAAGTAAAGAAAAGAAAGGAAAGGAAAGGAAAGGAAAGGAAAGGAAAGAAAAGAAAAGGAAAGGAAAGGAAAGGAAAGAAAAGTAAAGAAAAGAAAGGAAAGGAAAGGAAAGGAAAGGAAAGGAAAGAAAAGAAAGGAAAGGAAAGGAAAGGAAAGGAAAGGAAAGAAAAGAAAAGTAAAGAAAAGAAAGGAAAGGAAAGGAAAGGAAAGGAAAGGAAAGGAAAGAAAAGAAAAGAAAAGAAAAGAAAAGAAAAGGAAAGGAAAGAAAGGAAAGGAAAGAAAAGAAAAGAAAAGAAAAGGAAAGAAAAGAAAAGGAAAGTAAAGTAAAGAAAAGAAAGGAAAGGAAAGGAAAGGAAAGGAAAGAAAAGAAAAGAAAGGAAAGGAAAGGAAAGGAAAGGAAAGGAAAGGAAAGGAAAGAAAAGAAAAGTAAAGAAAGGAAAGGAAAGGAAAGGAAAGGAAAGGAAAGGAAAGGAAA
>OCZR010023188.1:0-19340 GCA_900234385.1 Anemonia viridis
AGAAGAGGAGAGGAAGGAGAGAAGGGAATAGAAGAGGAGAGGAAGGAGAGAAGGGAATAGGAGAGGAGAGGAGAGGAAGGAGAGAAGGGAATAGGAGAGGAGAGGAAGGAGAGAAGGGAATAGAAGAGGAGAGGAAGGAGAGAAGGGAATAGGAGAGGAGAGGAGAGGAAGGAGAGAAGGAAAGAGAAGACATGACTGAGACCAGAACTGAGAAAAGAGAAAAGAAGGGAATATGGAAAGGGAAGGGAAGGGAAGGGAAAAGAAGAGGAGAGGAGAGAAGAGAAGAAAAACTGAACAAAAAAGAATAGAACAGAAGAAAGAAGAGAAATCGAAAGGAGAGCAGAGAAGATGTAAGAATATATATTATATACATGTAAATTATATATCTCCTCTCCTCTCCATTTGTCTAGTTCTAAGCATCAATGTGCTCGAAGACCATTTCCTTGTCAAAATCTTTGTCGTTAAACCGTATAAATATGTATATTGTATTTTTTATATTCCTCATCAAAGATTACACTAGCATATCACCACGTTTGTGGTTTTTGTAACAAACAGAGCTGGGATACCCGACGATTTTCGTTTTAACCATGGTTGCCATGGTAGCGGTGTATTGCTTCAAAACAAGATATTGCAAATAAAATATTTAAAGTTCATTTAGCTTTAAATGTGTCCTTAAACAGCATTTTCTTTGTAAAAAAGGAGTGTAAATATAAAGACTAACAATAACTCTTATCACCATCGAAATTATCAAATTCTGTATCGAATTATGCGCTCATTTTAAAGTAATAACATTCGTTAGCCATGCTCGTTGATACTAACAAGGACAAATTATTATCAATACTTTTTTTTTCAGAATGATTTTGAAACTTCATTTTTTGTGTAGAACTCGATTGTATTTAGGGCTGTTACAGACACAGACGGTTGATTCACGCTGGCGGCCGTGCTTAAGGGCCAAATCTTGGTGAAGTCGTCTTGGTTTTTTTTTTCCTTGTCTTGACAACAATCAGCTATCTTTGGCATGTATTACCATCTTATTTTCTCTGAAAACCATAGAAAAAGGTTCTTTTGTGTTCCATAAACAACCGGATGTAAATTTTTTATTAATATCGAAATTGGGGTGATTTAGAACCACCACGTCTTTCTTGTATTCTTTTCCGTAACCGCACCTTTGTCATAAGCCCCTGTGTAGAGACAAATTATTTTTTGATTGTCATAAATTGCGGTTGTCAGGGTGATCACTTGGACGTGCTGGGCTTGAAACCGCATATATATGTCATATGTAATTTAAAATTCTGAGAAATGAATCGAGAGACAAAAAAGGCAACATTCAATTAGTTTTTAAAGAATCGCAATATAGCCAAATCTTGTTTGATTTTGAGGATGAATGGACTCTAAAACTAAGCTTATATTGTTTAAGAATAACTGATTATAAACAACTAGATTACAATGGTTTAATATCGTTGTAAACGCTTTTGGAACATCACACGCGCGCGCGAAATTTCAGTACGTTTGCGAATATATACTACTAACTGTGGTGACATTTTGGAAGGCGTGGATCACGTGACTAGTGGTTGGTAACCAGGTGTTATTTTGTTGCCGTGTTTTCTTGAGGAAAATTGTCGGTCGCTATAAGCTTTTGAGGCTATCATTCTCTCGTTTTTAAGGCTTTTCACACGGTTTCTTTTCTTTGCGCCTCGTTGTATAATTAGCACTTTTATGTGTGTGTGTTTTTGTATCGTTTAGTCACTGCATCCATTCTCATCAGGCAGCGCCAGCATCGAAAAAGCTCAAACAGCTATCTTTAGATTGTTCTTAGCCATCAGTCTTTTTTCTTTATCTTATTAAAATACGACTTCACTCTTAAGGTGCACGGAAAATAGGGCAAACTGTAGACCTTGTGTTTGTATAGTATGTTTTCAAAAACTTATGCAAAATTCTCTCCTGATACAACAATATCAATATTCGATCCTGACAAAAGATCCTTACGCTCTAGCGAAGCTCAAATCCTTCGGAGCCCCTCAAAAACTCATCTAGCCGTAAACACAAGTCCATGTTGTACGAGATGATCAGTGAACTAAGAAAATATGACTTGGCTGGGAAACTAAGTTGGAATCTAGATGCAGATCAAGTTCGAAGTTCTCTTTTATGTAAATGACAAGTATTAAACAATTCATAATGTGCAAGTTGGCTTCAGTACTTTATGGATCAGATTTCATGCTTTTGGTGTTTTGTATTCCCTTCGTACAACAAATCAAATCGATTTATACCTCATCCGTTACGAATTGCCACCGGATTCGACGCGAAACCTTTCCTTGTACATTGGTTAATTCGTCGACATTGGACAGACACGGCCGATCTGGCGCTGTGAACGAGTTTTCAGTGAGAACCGGCCTTTTTTTCTCTACATGTAGGAAAACATATTCAAACATGTTTGCCGAATGAGAGTGTATCGCGACTGCAATGATGAAGGACTGTTTCTGGATAAACTGGAAGTTAATAGCCACGCAAATCTCGCTCATGTTTCTCTATTTTGCCAAAATGCAAAAGAAGTTTTCATTTCAATATTTCCTGGTTTCGGCGGTTGAATTTGTGCGTGGAGACTTTTTCCATTATTTATTAAGGACCAAAACTTGAAACCTCGCGACGTGAAAAAAGAGAGATAGAAAGAGCGAAAGTGAATAGAAGTCCGACAAAAATTACAGCCAATAGATCGGTGACTGGCTGTTCGGAGTTCGCTCTCGAAGACATCGAAGACAAACAGGTTTTGTGTATCTGAATATTAAAGCACTATGTACATCTCCTTTTCAAATCCAGTATTTGCAAATTTAACCTCGAATAGGTGACAGAAGTACAAAGGAAGACGGTTGATTGTTTTCTAAACTATCACTCAAGCAGTCAGTTTGCTCGACCCTCATTGGTCCGTTGGTTGAATTTTGTTTTTATTATATTGCTAATTAACAAAATCCTTCACAATTAGGCTTCTCTCATAGCATACGGGTTGGAAGAACCTAGACACTCATCAATTGGAGGTTGCCAAAAGTTCTTACTTACTTCCTCTTAGCAGTTGATTAATCACTTGTGACAACGTAAACCTATTTTCAGTTTACTGAAAGCTAGCAAGCCCATAGCGCCAATGGTCTTCTCCATTCAAGGGCCACCAAAACTTTTCGTACCAAATTGTTTGTTGTTGTGAGAATCCTTCAACCATGTTGTAATTTAGACCAGTAGCCCATGATTGATTCGGAAAACCGATTTGGTTCATCGTTGTACGGCATCGTAGAGACAGGAAAAACCACGGTCAATTTGAGTCTGGACGTGGAAGAATTGGTGGAAAGACGCGCCGACAGAAATATAGGCATTAAAATTGACTAAGTGAATGGCGAAAACAGCTCGGGCCGAATGAGACTGCGTTGGGAATAAATTAAGCCGTGTTGTTTGCCAGGAGAGGAGAACGGTCTCTCTTACACCTGTCTCATTGGGTTTGATGTGAAAGTCGAGTTGGTTTCCCGAGTCAGCGTATACTCTTATGAAACTCTGTCATGGCGGCCGATGTAGTCGCGTGGTTGCCGTTCGCTCGTGCGGCAGCCATAGGATGGGTTCCTCTAGCTACAGCGCCGATGCCGCCGCCACCAGAAGCGTCCAAACCCGAAGAACGAGTCACCATTAATGTCAGTGGAAGAAGATTTGAAACATGGCGAAACACGCTGGCAAAGTTCCCAGAAACGCTTCTTGGTAGCGAAGAAAAAGAGTATTTTTACGACTCGGAGACCAACGAATATTTCTTCGACAGGGATCCGGATCTTTTCCGCCATGTTTTGAATTATTATCGGAATGGAAAGCTGCATTATCCTCGAGGAGAGTGTGTGTCGTCCTTCGAAGACGAACTCGCGTTTTTCGGGATTTCCGAGGACGTAGTACATGACTGCTGTTGGGAGGATTTTCGGGAAAGGAAAAAGGAATGCATGGAGAGAATTTTCGAGCCCGACAAGTTAGATGATGCCTCGCAAAATGGCGATGAAATCGTGGATCAAACTGTACGTGAACAGCTCTGGACGGCTTTTCAGAATCCCCAGAGTTCAAAAGTAGCTTCAATCTCGTACTATATAACGGGTTTGTTCATTGCTGTGAGTGTTATAAGCACAGTAGTGGAGACATTGCCTTGCAAGGGGAAAACCTCTTGTGGGGATGTATATAAGGAAATATTTTTTGGTTTGGAAGCGGCGTGTGTTGTTGTGTTTACTGTGGAATATTTAGCAAGACTTTATGCAGCACCGGACAGAATCAAGTTCGCTAGAGATCTTCTGAGCATCATTGATGTAGTGGCGATTCTACCTTTCTACATAGGCTTATTCATGCCAAATAATTCAATAAGTGGAGCGTTTGTGACCTTAAGGGTATTTCGCATCTTCAGAATTTTTAAGTTTTCTCGGCATTCTCGTGGTCTTCGCATCCTGGGCTATACTTTGAAGAGCTGTGCCTCGGAGTTGGGTTTTCTTCTGTTTTCCCTTTCCATGGCCATCATAATATTTGCAACCGTTATGTACTATGTTGAAAAAGGAGAAAGAGACACGAAATTCACGAGTATCCCTGCTTCATTCTGGTATACTATAGTCACAATGACAACGTTAGGGTAAGTAACAAGTGAAATCTTGTCTCAGTTTCCCCTTTACGACCATGAAAAAGCATCATTATCATCACCGTTGTGTTTACATACACTAAGAGACAATCTCTTTTGAAAATTAGAAAGTTTACACCGGGGATTTGACCTGTCACTTCAACATGTAGTTTCAAGATTTTAGGGACGATTTCTTCTGCAAGTAAAAGTCATCGTCATCAAAGAAAAAATTATATATCTTTATATTTGTATATATAGAAAAAGATACCTTGTTCATGTATTAGCTGGTACAAGGATTCAGTTCTCAACAGTGAACATAATGGACAACACATATCTAGTATCTCACGCTCGAATATTAGCTCACAAATTCGTATTCTAATCAAGTTCAGTACACGCAAACTAATTTTATGCCAAAAGCTATAAAACCGATAAAAAATTTTTTTGAAAAAAAGTAAAAAATAAATTCGAATGTAAAATGAGAGAGAGAGACAGGTTTAAATATGTTTTTTGTTTAATTTCGGTGTATTTTTGTGCGTGTCCACTTTTTACAGAAAGAAATACTGTTTTTATATTAAACCTTCACTCTTTGAGTCTAGTATATATATTTGGAATGTTATAGTTTTTGAAAACATATGTCTACACGCGAATATGAATTTTGTCGATCATACTAATGTTGTTAGGGATGCCCTCTAAAAAAACGGTTAATACAAAGTTGGGTAAAAGAGTGTTTTTGTCGATAGTACGAGGGCGTTGAGTATTTTAAACCCATCTAGAATGAAAATTACTCCTAATAACACAAAACGACACTTTTATGCCTTTTGCGTGTGACGGAAATACGGTATGAAACAAGTTTATGCTTTTGTAAACTAAAGTCCGCAAGACTTCCGCAACTGAGCACGCCAACAGCCATGAAGAGTCGACATGTTCTGAGTGTAAAAACTCGACGAAGAACTTCCAGTGGGATTTCTCTCAATAAGCCTTAAGTAACAAGACTTTAGTTGCCTTAATCCACATGTTGGTAAATCGCTTTAGGGATTCGTACCATTGAAGTGCAAAATTCAATCAATATCTCAGAGGTTTTCCTCGCATAGTTTTTCCCTTGATCTTTTTATGTAAAAATTAATGTTCATTCATCTTATGCCTTCAGTATATGTTGCTTTTGTTATCTTCAGTTTTATTGTTTTTTTCTCCTTTCGAAAAATGAAATTGAAAATTAATGTCTTCATTATTTTTCACTTTGCTCCTCCCATTCCCTTCCCATTTCCTTTGTATGTTTACTTTTTTCTGTCATTCAGTCAATCAACTCTTCTTGAAACCTTCAATTTTCAAGCCAAAACAGATCTAAATTGTAGAGCTTAAGATGTTCATTTCTTAGGAGATTTGGTTATTGCCATCCTGGGTCATTTCACCATGTGTGTGGTGTATGTGTGTGTTGCATGTGTGGTGCTGCCTGTACAAAAGTAAACCAAATGTGCTCTTGTTTATGGATGCTTCTAGCCATTGTATATCAATTCTCTATAAGGATGCTAGATTGTTTGTTACAAGTGTATCTGGTAAACTATTCTTTCTTGTAATTCTCCCTTAACATTGAAAACAAACGAGTTTTTCATGTCCAAATGAATGATCGATGACGCATAAGTGTAATTAGTGCATGGTATATAAAGACGAGTCACATGGGGAAGAAATCAAACACTTTAGGATCCACCAGAAAACGAATTGAAAACTTTTCCACCAAGACTACCGTAATTTTAGTACGCACTGGAATTTTGACTCCAGTAATTTTTGAATCTTGTTGTGTTTTTAACGTTCAAAGGCAAAAGCCAGACGATTAATGTTATTTGTTTAAATTATTGTCTTTGCACCAGAAGCTATCTTACATACATGGAAGAATTGATCTGAATTCTAATTAGATTCGTTTTAACACTTAATTTCAATGGTTTTTTTCAATTTAGTGCGAGACTATTACATTGATGTTCATAAATGAAAATCTTAATTAAGAATATAGCCCGTGTGAGAAGGAAAGAAGTCAACCAACGTATGAGCTACTGATGTGATGAGGATTCAAGTACCAGGTCCTTTTTACTCTGGCTCGAGAGACTTTTCAATTTGTTTTGGACCAGAGATAGATTGAAGATAAAATTAAGTGTTTCAGTAGTTAGTTAGCAAAGAAAATTGTGGTCTCTCCATCTATTTCTTTTATTTTTCATCAATTTTTTTTCATTTAAGGTTTTTGGGGTTAATAGTTCATCAATCGTTGGTTTCTAATACTGTTCATCCTTGATTTGACCTAAGAAAGAAAACCATCACTACCTTCCATCTCTTCCATTCATTTCTCATTTACTTTTTTCCCCTTTTCAAGACAGTCCATTGCTTATTTTGAAACTTATTTATGGCGAACGCTTACACAAAACTTGCCATTATATTCAATGAAATATATATCTCTAGCCCACAATAAATTACTGATTCTCATCTTAACGAGGTAATGCTTATTTGTAATATCCTTATCACAAGATCCAAAATATTAGTTCAAATCTTGAACCTCTCAAAGTAAAGAAAAAATTCACTTTCGTCGGTATATGAAATAATTTATCAAATTTTGAGAACCATACTATTCGACAGTTGATTTTCTTTCACTCATTGAAAAGCCTGCTTTTGGCTAAAAATTTCAGCATTACTTTTATCTTGCGGCAAAATGCTTAAGCTATTTCATTGTTTACGTAAATATTATTTTCTTGTCGTTATTTATGATGATTACTTTCCAGTGTGACTTCTAAAGAATTGGTTCTGCCTTTTAGCAGGTTATGGCGCTGTCGATTGCATTTCAAATTTCTAGACTATACACTATTGTAAATAAATACATTGATGAACACAAGACATGGAGGTTTCGATATTTTTGTCAAGCACTGGACAATTTTTCCCAATTAATGCTTATTTTCTATGATTAAATTAGTAATTTTAGCTTTTATTAGTATAATGCATCTATTTTATTTTGGTATTAAACTTTTAGAAAATATTTGTCTTGTATGAAACTGTTCTGGTACCAAAATTCATAAGATTTAAACGTCAAAAAAAATTATATTTATTCTTGATGGTAATTTATCGTTAACTTTATTTCTACTTTAAATTTATTGCTTCATTTTTCTCTTAATTTATTTTCTGTCGGCTTTCTAAACATCCTTTCCTCTTTTTCTCGCACTCTTTTTCTGTCTTGTTTTTTTGTGATATTCAAAGCTGCTTTAGGGCTTCATATTCACAACTTAATCACACCTCATACCTGCCTAACCAACTCTTGGGATTAAAAATCCAGTTGGATAATATATATCCGTTCGCTTCATTTTGTTGACAGATGGCGTGAGAATTCCGACGATAATGTCATGTAGTCTGTCTTCATCGTCACGAAACCCTAGCTATACATCTTTTATATTCTCTAGATGTTTCTCAAGAAAATGTTCATGGAATCCAATTCCAAACTCAATGCGTTTTCCGTTCACTAAGGCGGTTTGAAAACTTCTTTTCAAATAGACTGGTAAATGTTCGTTCTAATTTATACAGACTAAGTTTATAATACTTCCCATTTTAACCTCGTGCGGTGATTTTAGGTGAAAGAATTGGTTTTCGCGAACGAGACAGATTGTATACAATAGTTTTGGTGAAATACTGAATTATACCGAAAACCATATGTAATAAATGTATGCTAGAATTCATCTCTCAAAAAGAAGCAAATTTACTGTAAAAACATTCGTTTTTGTATTTTTGGACTACAGTATCATAAAGAAAACCACAGTTTTCAAGTATTATTCATACTTCAATGCGAACTTTATCGATAGTTTTAGATTTCAGTTAGACACTGAAAAAAATAAAATTATCTTGTTAAGATGGTTTGAGGTCTTTCATTTTATTTAGAACTGGCTAACAATGATTCGTGCTTGAGATTACAGCATATGGAACAAGATTATCCGATCTTTTCTAGTTGAGAGAGATTTCAAAACTTTGTGGATAAGTCGGTATTTCATTCAATCTCTTTTTACATTTCAAAAGATGATCTTTATGAAAGAAAATAATCAACACGATACTAGCTAGCAACAAAGAACATCTTTTTCTTAATCACTCTCCCAAGAAGGAGTTTTTTCACATCAAAATTTCATGCACTGAAGGCGAATAATGTTCACGTTTTTTCACTTCCTCCTCACATTTTACCAGAGCTTATACACGTTTGATATGCATTCCTCTCTTCAAATCTTGATCCTTTGTATATTATAACTACAAACCCTAAGTATAACCCCTGCAACTAAGGCTTTTCTATTGGCCAAGTGGTTGGCACTTCCAGTGTTGGTGTTCAATTATTAACAGTGATTTTCTTAAAGTTGTATTGTTTCGCAACAACAGAAATATCCATCCATGCGTTATCCTGAATCTTAGGGCTCTGATATCTCTGTGCTGAAATATTACCATTAAAACCTAAGCTGGTAGGGTTTTTTTTTCGTTGTAGGACACGTAAAAATGTTAGCCGATATTTTTTCTATTTTCTACGGCGATGTGTTGGCATCTTTTACGGCTACAGATTCCAGTTAATTGTATTTCAATGATGCAGTGACCGGGGAAACGAAAAGTTGTCGGCATAAAACACGTTACCAAACATGGAGATAAAAATGTCAAATTGTTGTGTTGGAGTGAATGAAAAAAGAGTGAATGGAAAAGTCTTTTATTCGTGTGCGAGCGAGTTGTAGTAAAATTTTAATATGCTTTCTGTTGGATTGTTTATAGCCTGACGCAATGATCGGCTTTGGTTTAAGCCCCCCAAGTTTCTAGTCGCCGTCACTTACTGTAACCGCAGCGAACGGCGGAAAATTTTCAAAATGTCATCCATTTTTGAAAGAGGCCAAGCGGCGGCAAGCCGAGTGGGCCAACAACTTTTTTTATTTTTTTTTTTATTATTCACAAAAGGTTGAAAAACTTTCCATTTTGTCATTTCTTCTATTTGGAAAAAAAAGATAAAAAAGGATTTTTATTGCACTGATTATTGTTTGGAAATTTAGCTTGATTTTGACTGAAAGTGTACAAAAAGCGCGCAAAAAATTGTGACATTTTAAAGGTTTTCTTTGGCATAGAACAGGTTTGTTTAGAAGACCTGCTTGGCGTCGTTTGGGCTTCAAAACTCGTTCATTTTCGCCGTTAGTTCCAAAGCACGTGTATTTTTGATTAGAAGACAGGAAATAAAACACCATAAACATCAGGGAACATGACAAAAAGTATCTTTCGGAGTAAAAACCATAAAATATAGACATAATAGAAGCTATTTCTAGCATAATTTCGTCTTCACCACATTTCAAAATATTTTCATATCCAACGATTCCCCACGTCATCGCTGGATAGAACGAAATCCTCTGGCCAACCAGCTCTCATAAATATTTGAATTCCTTGTACAAAATTCCACGTTTTTCTATGTCATTAGCAAAGAAAAAGAAAAAGAAAAAAAAGCAATAAAGTGTGATCTTTTCCAACTTGTTTTTGGGATCAGATCCAGACAGCGAGTATATTTTTCAGTTGTAAGTAACTACTTTCCTCGAATGAATTTTTTATTTGTACGGGTTTAGAAATTCCTAGACGCCCCGCGGTTAAAGCGATTCGGATATTGATTAATTTATTTCATGTCCCGGTATTTATAAAAGTTCTTTTTGTCCTCCTTATAGTTTAAAACATCGCCCAATCCCTCTGCATCCAACATCTCAGCGAGTCAGGCTTTAAGCGCCCCCAAAACCAGCATTACTAGTTACTAAGTTTCGAGTCGGTGGTCTCGTATGGTATATCATCATTCGCGGTCGCTTCCCACCAAAACCACCAGAAGTGGAAACGACTATAAATCCTTTCGATCCTTCACCGCTCTCAAAATGTGGTAATTATCCACTAATATCAACACGGAAGCGAAAAAAAAAAATGAAAAAGTTTTGCTTAAAAATTTAACCAAACCAAAACCAAATTCCAGTCATTTTAAAGATGTTTTTTTGAAGATATTAAAATATCCGCGACAATTATTCTTGCAGATAAAATGACATTTTCTGTTATCTCCGTATCCAACAATTGAGATTAAGATTATGACAAAAGTTAGAGCAAACCATTGTGACCGCATTAGATTTTATCTCCTTTCTCTTCTCTCATATTTTGTCTTGGAACACTACTAATGGTAAGCTTATAAGACTAATTTACTTACTCAAGTATTCAGAAACCCTTCCACTAGAGTCACTTGAGAATAAGTGATAAGATCAAGTATTCAATAATGTCATCAGCAATTAATTCTAAGCATCCAAAGCTTTTCCAGGATTTCCTAAGACTACCAAGCTTTATTTCAACCTTTTCCATAGGGAATTCGATGAAATATCCGCCATGTTTGTGAGAAAAAGAGGAATTCTTCCCATTCATTTCCAAGGAAAATATTCTATTTAGTTCCCCTTTCAAGATTATCAAGACGTGATTTATGGCTGGAAGATTTGTTATGATACTACGAACAACCGAGTTCCTCGTGTTTTTGCGATGTGAATATTATTCAAACTCGAATAAAAGATAAATGAATGTATCGGGTAATGATAGTAGCTGAGTTTTATCTTCAAATTGATCGAAAATAGAATATTTTGGTAACCTAATGTATACCTATGCTGACATAACAGAACAATGCCAATCAGGAATAAGATTATAATCAATCAAAACCAAAAACTTAGAACTCCACTGAAAGATAACTTTATAAGCAAAACATAAGTATAACCTTGGTGTATTTTGAATTTATTTCTCTGAATCCCAGCTAAAAATAGACAACAATTTCGAGGGCATATCAGTTTTAGCTAAATTCGTACCCGGAACTCGAATTTTTTCCCGAATTTTCTCTGGCTGAGTAAATAACTTCCTTTCAAACTACAGTACATGAACACTGAAAGAAAACGTCCAATTAGAAAGTGTTTTTCAAGATTTCTCGCAGTATGATAGCTAGTTTTGTCTTTAGAATATAATATCAATATATGCATGTTTATAAGATAGTTATTTATGAATTAGCAAAGCTCTGTTAATCCTTTCTTATGTACAACTAGTTTCTTTTGAAAAGAATCCAATCAACGTTTATTTGTTCCACCAGAATGTAGTTTATGAAACAATTCAGCGCGAGTTCAGTCTATCACCAGCTGTAGCTGTAAGGCATCATTACCCCGGGTCCCCCCTCCCCCATTTCCCCGGGATCATTACAACCATGGCGTCAAGCTTCTTTTAGTGTTATTGTGGACCATTTCTTTTCATTAGTGTGGTGTTTTCTGCCAGCAAAATGAATAAAAACGATAACTAATAACGACGGAAAATCTTTCATAATTCATTATTTTTTGTGCTTATCCAAGTACCTTTATTCCCCAAAAGCTCTCAGCTTTTAAAATCTCTCGAGAACTCAGCGAAGAATCATGAATGGTTGATAGAAAGGGATCTTCAGTCCCTTATTAGGATCCCAACATTATTTTCCTAAATTAGGCTGACCACAGATTCATTTAAGACCTGGTCGAAAGATCATATAATGTACAAGTATTCATAAACTAACGAAGCTTCACTCATCGATGGTAATTCAATTACCTTCTTTACGTCCGTTCGGACGTCTTTAGGAAGCTTTCAACCACATGGTTCTTTCTTGAAATAATGTGAGTTGACGTTCTTGTACGTCACAGTAAATTGCTTGCACATGTTCTTGATTATATTATAAATATTAAAGTTGATTAAAATTCCTTTTCTTTGCGTAAAATGTAAAGGATTTTCGTTGTTGGTGGACTGCGATTTTTTTAAAGAAAAGATGATTACTGTGTGTTACAAGTAACATCGCAACATTTCAGTTAGCAAAAGTAGCCCAAAGCTTACATATTTATACCTATTTAACCAGATTTTTAAGCATCTGCGCATATTTGATGAAAGAAAAATTGAAATGGAAAAGTGGAATCATGTGGTTAGATACCTTTGTGAAAAAGATATCTGCGTTCTACCCAGTTAGAATTGTTGGCATATCACTGACATGTTAATCAAAGCATTAGGGAAATTGGCGCCAGCATAGCAGGGAAACGACGCCAAACAATTGCTCAAAGAGCTCGGCTACTTAAAGGGACATAGCCAACCATCATGCTTCGCGGTCGTAAATCGATTTTCTCACATACAAAAAATAAGCCATCTTGAATAATCGTCAACTGAATCCGTTTCCATCCACAACAATCTTAGACATATATTGAAAACTAGACCCAGTTACTTTAGGCGTGTTATTATCCCTTTTCAGACCACGTGTCATTCGCTTGAGTATTCCTTCTTTATTCAACTAAGACATCTGAAAAGAAACATTCATATTGAAAACTAGACCCAGTTACTTTAGGCGTGTTATTATCCCTTTTCAGACCACGTGTCATTCTCTTGAGTATTACTTCTTTATTCAACTAAAACATCTGAAAAGAAACATTCATATTGAAAACTAGACCCAGTTACTTTATTATCCCATTCAGACCACGTGTCATTCTCTTGAGTATTTTTCTTTACTTACCTCCAGTACTTGAGAATATAATGTTTGTTAATATATGTATGTTACTCATGTAATGAGGAAACATTTTTCGTTTATAAGAACTAAGCTTCCCATCTGTACGAAAAGCTAAGCGCGAAAAGGATTGTTGTTGTTGTTTTAGTTTGAGCGGCACTCGCTCAAGTCTTTAAATTCATATCTCCGGAAATCGAAGAGATGGATGGCAAAGATTGTTTTTTATAGATCACGTATTCGAATTTGTTTCCTCTAAATTTATGGAAACGTGTGTTTTTGTATTGAGAGCTAATTAATTAAAAACGCTTGGCAAAACATCGAAGCGCGCTGTGATTGGTCGGTTCGTGCGTGCATCGGACACCTTGTTGTGATTGGATGAATTAATGTACAACGATAAGAAGCCATTTCAGTTTTGCCGCATGTCGTTATTAACAAAATAGTACAGATTGTAAGTAATGTTTACAACATGAGCGCTAGTGTTGTATAAAATTTACAACCACAAGCCGAAGGCGAAGGCGAGTGATTGTAAATTCTGATACAACACCGTCGCTCATGTTGTAGACTACTTAAAAAGACTGTGAATGAGAAGAAATATTTAAAAAAGGGAATGATTTATTTGGAAGTACAAATTTAAAGATTGAGGTATTTTTTGCCGAGAAAGTCCATGTTCAAGTTTATGCAAATGAACAGAGTTTTGTATCAAAATATGAAACATCTAGGAGCATGCATTCATGTTTTACTGTAATTCAATACAAAACTCTTCATGATCATGATTTTCATTGCGTAATGAATAAAAATGAGTCTGTTAAAGAGTTGTACTGTTTTCCCCCCTCAGATATGGTGATATGGTACCAACAACTGTCCCTGGCAAAATTGTGGGTAGTTTATGTTCATTGAGTGGTGTGCTGGTAATAGCCCTTCCAGTCCCGGTTATAGTCTCCAATTTCAGTAGAATTTACTTACAAAATCAAAGAGCAGACAAGAGAAAAGCTCACAAGGTCAGTAATTGAATGTATTTTTGTTAGCAAATGAAAAGCTTTTATTTGTCATCAAGTTATCGCAGGAACAGACCTCTTTGCCTTCGTTGATTGTTGTGCCCATTTAAATATTTTAACAAAAGAATACCTCTCAAGGGAATGTCATGTGGTCTGAACATGGCGATATTCATACGAAGCAGAAGAGGTCTATACGTACACGCAGCAGAGAAATTAAAACTGGATTATAATTAATGCAGGATGTTGGGCTGATTTGTTTCATTTTTTATTCCATTATAACAGAAAGCAAGAGTTTCTATATCTAAAACTATGGCAGGAACGGCGCTTGTCTCTCCGCCTGATAAAAAGAATGTTCCACTGGTAAGATATAAAACTTCTTTTATAGTTATCTGATGAAGATTAACATGGTTGCTAATCGGTTTATGTCAGAGCTAACCGCTGACCTTAAACTCGTGTTTCAGGGAGCGGGTCTGGAACTAACGCAGATACCAGGCAAAGATAACGATGCATCGTATTTAGAAGAACAGCACAATCATCTACTGCATTGTTTAGAAAAAGCAACGGTAAGTCGTTAACCAATGAACCAATGGCGCTGATGATCGGCCAAACGATTATGATCGTTACCCTACACTGATGTTGCAAAAAATGCTCGCAACATATTTTAATGATATAACCAAAGAAGAACGCGCGCTCTTATTAGTTGGAAGATATGATCTCGAGGCATTTTCGGGCACTAGTGTCATTAAAAGCGCGCCTGATCTTCCCCGACAGAAAATGGCTCTTATTCATGTATGTGCCTGCCGACGATGTTTTGAAACTAAGAGCGCTGGCGCAAACATTAGTAAATAGTGATATATGTATATGGTGTTTTCCAACTAAAGTGACTGCTTGTCTGTTAATCACATTTGCGCCGTTTATGCTGTCATTTATGTAAAACGCGTCTTATTTTCCCTCATGTATATAAATGACCCTGTTTTAAGTTTTGTTTTGTCTGTCCTAGGCGCGTCAATTTGTTGAAATGGAATACACATACAAAGGCGAGCCCGTTGCAGGGCGACCACCCAAGCCTAATTCTCCTATATGTACCCCATCTGGGTCTCCACTCTCCTCGTCTCTATCATTAGCAGCTGTTTGTGATAACGCGTGCTATAACCGTAACAGCTACAACGGCAAATGTATGAAACGAACTCGATCATTGTCTGAGCCGCCAACACATAAGCACGAGAACTGCGTAGATCACGTGGAAATGAATGACGTCAGAACCAGCCCGTTTTTAAATTCAAAGGGGAACAACAATGAGAAGAAGCAACCGAATAACGTAACGACGTCGGCTGTTGTAACGATGCCAGATTTTGAGACTGTGACAGTTCCTAATAATATACACGATGCAGGAAACAGGAGATATGAGAATTGTAACGATCGATCCCCGTCATCGCACACAGCCATTTAGCAACTACGGAAGGAATTACAACATACAAGCCAATTTGTTGGAGTCGTCTGTATTTTAGACGCTTATATTCGGAATTTATTACTTGAGTTAGGAAATTGTTGAGTAGATAAAACAATTGCGATTGTCCCCATTGATCGAGGGAATCGAAACATCGTATTTATAAGAGAAACCAAATTGAGAAGAAACAACCGACTTCTCAGATGGGTATCTCAGAAACCGGAAGTGGAACTGATCTACAGGTGAAAGATCGACAATATAGCAGACCAAGGAACAGTTTTCTCAGTGGCCTGAAAACTAAGAAGGGGGCAATATTAGAAATGTGTCCCGTACCTTGACAAAGAGAGAATCCCAGTACAAGAAGAAGCGCGAAAACTGGAAAAAGGTGCAAAAGACAATGGCCGAAAAGATGGAAAAGAACGCGTCTCTTCTTCTATGCAAACCAACAGAGACCAAGCCAAATTGCAACTATCTAAAGCTATAAAAATAGCATAAGGTAAAAGGCGAGAACTTCTGGGGACTCAGTCAAACTAAACGAAAGCTTTCTTTCAATTTGTATAATTTTCATTCAAGTACAAATCACTTCGCGCGAGGAATTTTCAACAAAGCTATCGCCGTCAGGAAGTCTGGGTAATAATCTAGCTGGTCACGTGCAGCGCACGTGACACTAGTGCCTTGACCACGTGTATGCAGTCTGCATGCTCTTCGAATTAAAATAACGACTTTCAGATTACTACATAACTATCGCTGTCATTGTATTGTGACAAATTCTGGAGCAATCGAAATTCTCGATTGTATTACATAAAAGCGTATTTTTACTTTTTTCAAACCTTATTAATATATACCGACATTATATATACATATATAAATATATGTATTCTTATGTATTATTTTGTACAAAGCTAGGAAAGATCTTAGACCTAATATAAAGCAATTGCGAAAAAGCAATTGTGCATAAGGAACGTTGCCTAGCTCCAGGCCTGAGCGACCAAGCAAGGTGGCGAAAGGCCTGGTGTGAGTTCTCGCGAAGGAGAGTTTTGGAACCTATTCAAGCGAACTCGAGAGCAGACGAAGCGCTTTGCTTCCTCAGGATAACAAGGTCATTTCAATCGCATGGACAAGCTGGAATATTATCCACAATTAGTGAATATTGTTCCAAAAGTTAAACGCCACTATCTCTTCTCGTGAGAGTTCTGAACGTGATAACGAAAACAAGAATTTCAAGGTTTTTTAATCGAATGTCGGAACATAAAATGGTTCTTAGCCGACGAACCTTTATTTATTTATTTCAGCAAAAGAAGAAAAAAATATAGCACTCTGCTTTAAGAAAGAGGGCGAAAGGATTAGAAATAACGTTCGTGGGAAAGAAAGTTTCTAAAGTTTTGGTTCGAAAAGAAAAAAAGATGGCCGCCTTTTTGATGATGGAACAAAAGAAACCAAGACGAAACTTTTGTTAAAGTCATCCAACACGACGGTTATCACATCACATATATCTTCCGATGAGAATAAAATGACAAATGACGTGGCCGCCATGTTGGTTAACTCGAGAAACAAGAACAAACTTTAGTTATTCATTCAACATGGCTGCTTTTTGACGTCACACGGAAAAAAAGTCCGCTTTTCTGAAATCATGACCATAATCCTTTTCGCTCTCTATCGGCAGTGTGCGTATCGATCCTAGACAGTCGTTCCTCAAGCTTTAGATTATTTAGAAAATTTTAAATCAATTCTCTCTTAATCTTCCAATTTGTAAAAAATTGTGTAAATATTAGCTAGCACTTAAAATTCTAAAATTCGTAATTCAATGAAGCTAAGCTGACTTTGGACTCCCGAATCAAATATCCGAGGTTTAATACTAAACCTTGTTAGTTCATGAATGGTTTTTACATGACCTAATATGGCCACAAATGGTGACGACGACGGCCTTATATGGACATTGATGGTTTTCCCTACCAAATATGGACATCAATGATGTTTTATTACCTTATAGACAATGATGACGTTTCGTTTGTATGAACTTTTTTCTCAACCAGACTTCTTCGCCTTTCTCGTAACAAATCAGATTAATCAAGTAGAGGCAGCCAATTATTCTTCATATTCGACTCTTCTATATTTTAGAGCTCCTCTTGGTTTATATCTCAAGTAGTTTAGTCGTTAACGAGTGTGAATGTTTGTCTGTTTATTTTTGTGTTTTGCGGTGATTTTAAGTGTGGTTATTTTAATATTCTTATGTGTATTTTATTTATTCTTCAGCTAAGAGTTGTAAGATTTAGTTAGTGTAGAACTTCCGATTGAAGCTGCTTTTATCCCAGATTGTTAGGAGCATTAATATATCATTTTAAATGCTGGGCTATTTCTAAACCATTGTTTACTATTGCATGTATTGGTATTCAGAACAGGATATTAAACGACTATCCTCACTATTTAATTAGAAATAAACAACACTAAAAAAATGAATACTGTTCCAACTTGTTGCGCCCTTTAACTAAGTGCATATGCTCACTGAAAACCAAAACAAAATCCCAGACTAATTCACAGATCAAACCTGAAAAATCCCTCGGGCAGACATACCGAAGTCATGTCATGGCATTCATGGCTAACCCACAGGATCGAACCTTAAAACAACTGACCTCTCTCCAGGGAAGTTCACGACCAATAGACTGGCCCCAGACCCCATGCCAAAGTGCGGGAGAGTGATTTAAAGTAATTTTTCGTTTTGCGTCATCGCGACCATTTTGGTGGAAGCCACGGCCTTGGCCTGGCCATTCACTGTGAGCACAGCAGTGCATCTTACCGAAAGAATATTCTCTTGAATAGACCCTTTCCAAATGAGGTTCAGTCACCGCCAAAGACGATAGGTATTAGGTCACTCCAAGACGGAAAGGAATTATGGTTATACAACAAAACACGAATAATCGAGGTCTTAAAAATGGTTTGGTGAACTGCAAACAACAAGGAATATCTCAACACTAAACCTCCGTGTTCTTGACGAGAATAAGAAGCAGAAACTTACGTTATTCCAGCTATTCTTTAATTGGGAATGACCGATCTTAAATCGCCTATTTTTTATTTCCTTTCGCTTATCTCCTATCACCTTTGTATTAAATTTTTTAAGCGTAAAACCGTTAGAAATGAATAGCTTAACTAGATCAAATGGAAATGAAATCTATTTCTTTAATTGATGGATCGGATCGTCCACCCGATCGTTATTGCCGTGCGTCGGGCACACTTCAGTGTCGCGTGCTGTTATTTTTTATGCGAAATCTATTGAGCTTGAATACACGAACAGAGTGCACACTTGAAGCTTAAGAATACACAATTTTATAAGACAGTTCAAGTGAGAGGAGAAACTGAATCATAGCCGCTTCAGTTACTGTGCGCATATAGAAATTCTCCTTTGAGTGTGCAAGGGGTTCATGGTAACATGGTGATTCTGACTATCATTATCTAATCTCGGGTGTCCACCCCTCGTCTCCCAGGATGGTCTGGATAGGCCAAATAGGCTGTGGTGATAGGCTGGGACAGTCCGGTTAGTCCAAACTAGTCCGGGATAGTCCTGTGGCAAGAGGTGATGGTGGTGATCCAGGATTGTTGAAGATTGAAGATAAATCATGTGGATGAATAACGATGATCATACCGCATTATATCGGCATGGTGATGCACGTGAGAATTACGTGTGATGGTGGTGATGATGATCTCATTCTCGAACCCAGACCCTTCTCTGCTTCCTAACGGAAAAGAAAAAGGCTC
>OCZR010023197.1:3032-13054 GCA_900234385.1 Anemonia viridis
ATTTTGGTCTGTTCACTCAGCCATTGCCAGCAAGAGTTAAACAATGGTGAAACAAAAGATTGTGCACGGCCACCCTTGAAAAAAATGAACAAAGAGTTATAACAATAGGTTTCCTAACCATTCCACTCTTTTAACTATGGTTTTGCCATATAAAAGAGTTATTATGTCTCTATTTAGTGTTGTTGGCAAATTTCCTATTGATGTGTAATTGGCGCCTTCAGCTTTTTTCTTGTGGTTGAGGAGGGCGTTGGCCTACAAAAGTATTTCCTTCCACCCCACTCCGCCCCACCACACCCAAGTTACCACACCCATGACCCCCTGCTCTTCCTAGACACCCAACCCAGACCTTACAGGACCTTGCTATTTGTATTCAGTCTATATGTTGTTGGCTACAATTATCGTGTGTCTGGGTTTAGTTACCAAGCCTTTCCTGCTACCACAGGCAACCCATCACACAGGAAGTTAACTTTCTTCGTTGTGCATTGATTGTCGATTTAAAGTTTAGCTAATCTGAAAGAAATAAGAAATTGAAGGAAAGAAAGGGAAGAACAAACTAAAGAAAGAAAGAAACAAAATATGAAAGATTGAGTAAAAGTCAATATGAAAGAAGAGAACGACCAAATAAATGACAAACAAACAAATAAATGAAAGAAAGCATATTTAATTCAATTGATGAATATAGAACTAGTTGTACCGTTGGAGGAAGTCATTCCGAGATACATCGGTATCACATCTATTCAAAACAGATAATTTTCGAAAGGGCGACCTGGAGGAAATCCTTTCCAAAAGGATGTCTCGTAAACGCCGACCGGACGAACCTTTTCGATTCTTCGTCTCACTGATACACGCTCAACAACATCCTCCAAATTTCTTTAAATATCTTGAATTAGAATATTATTTTCTTCCTTCGGATTTACATGTGAACCAGGAGCCATTCCTTTGTGGATCTATTTTGGGCTGAGTTCCTTCGCGTGTTCGAAAAACTGGGGTAAAGATAATGTTCAGTTTCTTCTTCGTGGACTTCAAAGATGTTGGCCGAAAGATAAAAATTGATTCATGTGTTACTGAAGATGTGCATTATCAATTTGTATCTAAATCAAGCCTAATTTCGTTCTCCTGACAAGGTTATTTATTATCAGAACTGATAGCATTATGTTTATCAACAACCACAAAAACCCACAGCAACATTTCACTGACAAACAACACGGAAACATTATAAAAACAAGAGCATTTCAAAATATTTAATTTCAAACTTTGAATATCATCTTGAAATAAAAAGAATTGCTTTTTAAGTTCATAACCTCGCTGGGTTTTGTTTGTCTTTTCATTAGTTTATCCTTAATACATGGATTATTGAATTGTTATGAAGCCGGCGTCATAATCATGATCCTCTTGGTTGACCTTCTCTCGTGTGTTTTAGATTATCTCAGCCAGTCCAGAACAAACTCGTCCTTATGACCCCTTGGGCTATATTTACACTAGCTCAGTTCTAATTTTAAATGTTATATTTGCCGTGTGCCATCATAGTGACCCTGACCTTAAGATATCGTATCGAACATCTACATCACGAGTTCGGCTTTCAAGTACTTTTAACTCGCCCCGATTTCTATTAGTTTTCATCTAGCCATGAAGAGATTTCCAATCTCCAATCACTTGAATGTGAATCCGATCAGAAGATCAGCCGTCAAGATAAACACCGTTTTTGATTACTTTGTCGTTTTCTTTAGCGACACCTGATTTTTTCTTAGTTTGAATTTTTTTCATGGCGGGAATCAGTCATTGAAATCACCGGTTGACAGTGAGGAGACTCTGGCTGCGCGTATATTTATAGTGAAGTTGCTGAAGTAGCGAGTTAGTCCCTACAGCAAGGGTTCTCGGAAATTATATATTTCTTTAAAAGGAATGACACTATGGGCTATGATTCACAGCCCTCGTCATTTCTTTAAAAGCTGTTCGAGTATGTTATTATAGCAACAAGCAGTAAGAGGCTAGATTTTTGTCAAGAAAACCAAGACTAACAAACACATTTCTCTTTCCCTCATCCCTTGCGATCATTTGAGAGTAAAATAATAACTAACAAACACATTACAAAACTTTATCTTCGTGCCATTTTCGATTCGACCTTTTTTTTAATTATTCTTGATAGCGTTCAATTTTCCCATTTACGGTGACCGAAATCCCTCTCCCAAATTCCATTATTTTATCAAATCCCACTACCGATATCTCCCCCGTACACCAGGTCACTTTCTCTCGCTTCATCGGTTCTGTTTCATTTACGTTAATTTTGTGGAAGAGTTCATGGAAAACTGAAAACAAAAATCCTGGAACTATAAGGTCCTTCAAAAAAAATGGTGTAGAACAAAGAGTGTTCTCTGATAAACATTTTTTTTACTGAAAAAAAAAACCGCCTCCAGAAATTTGGCTAAGCCTGCGAGGCAAAGTCGAAGGTGAAAAATTGGTCATCCTTGAATCTTTTGGGGCGCGCACAGAAACTCGGGATTCAATGGAGCATGAGACAGACAGAGAAAGAATCCTGCCGGTTTGTTGAGAATTATGCAAAATAAATGTACTTGGAAATTTTCCTTGTTTTGAAAGAGACGGACCTTTTTATAAATAGAAGCTATTTACTATTTTAAGACACCATTACCATGTCCATTTATACATATTCTATTGGCCTTGTGTGGGCTTCCTGTGCGATGACTCATGCATTCGTGAAATCAAATTTGAAGTATTAAAACTGAACGATTTTAATTCTTAGGTAAATAGTAATAGTTACGATAGAAGCGACTGATGAGTAGTTTAGATGTGACAAGGCAGATGAATAATCAATATCGGTACACGCTGAAATAAGCGAGTTTTCAGTAAAATGTCATTTGACGGAAAAACCATTAGGGAAATTGTTTGTTTTACTACAAATCGCTCAAGCTCACCCACAAATATAATGGCTCGTAATATCCTTTGTCGGGTCCGTCGTTTACCCGGATTTCAGAATTACAGTTTTAAGCTTTAAATAACTCGGGCCCTTCTGGAAGTTACTTTGTTCGGCACAAATCATAAGAATTCGCTGAAGTAATCAATCGATTTGTATATGAAACCCTTATCAGAAAGTTCACTCATGGTCTTTAGTTGTTAATGAGTTTCCTGAGTTGATAATGGTCGACTGTTTTACCAATAAAACCATTGGAAAGTACTTCAAACTTGCACGTAAATACCCAGGTATTGTGTTCGTACCAGTTGGTCTTACAAATGGAAACCGAATCACGAAACTGCCTCGAGCGAACGTCACAGAATCTTTACATTTGTCATGGCTTTTGTAAAAAGATCAATAAAGCTGTGAGTCAATACAAAACAACTGTTCAAAAAGGGAAAATCAATTAAAGTTAGACACCGAATGAGCTAGGTATCCATGAAATCATTTCTGACTAATCTAACATGTTATGAATCAAGTATGTATGGGGGCTGGCTGAAGTGAAGAAAAAAACACCGGCTCCCACTAGATCTCAAATAACTCGAATTGAGGTTGGAATCACTACTTAACCATACATGGCGAAGCGTGAGGTTTTTATCGAGGGCTTCACAAGTTTATCCGGTAAAACAATTTACGAACAGAAAACTTTCCAAGGTTGTTATTACAACATCTAAACTTGTGATTGTATTTGACGTATGGCTTCGATGGGAATCACCCCCACATAACATCGTGACAAGCTTCCCGTGACTGACTGATGCAAACGTGACGGATGACGCCATCGGGTCACATCTAGTTCGTGATACGCCAGGCATGTACGAGTGGTTGTGACGTCAATGTTTCCTGATGGGATGTCTAGAAGTGTGACTCTTTCGCAAGCGCTGCCAACGATAAACACGTATATAATAAGCTTGTGATGTCAAAACGGACACATTCGACGAATTCAGTTTCAAAACTACCAGAACGGGAGGCCAAATCAAGCCGGGAGTAAAAACCAAACTAACACAAATTGGATTTGACAGAATTCAGGGCTCATTCGACGAATTCTATGTTTACCCCAACGAAAGCCAACAAGACCCGTAGTGATGGGAAAGGTAAGAAAAATAAGAGTTGCGGACTGTGGTTTTCAGCTTTCTTGCATGTTTCACGTTTCGAAAACCAAAATTTTGATTTTAACTGTTTTGATCGGTGCAGTGAGGAAGATGAATTCAAATCTTGAAGAATTGAATTTGAAAAATTAGTTTCAAAATTCTTGAAGTATCCAATCAGAATCAAAATCAAGTACTAATGTAGTTTAGCACGCGTGTTTTCTGTACATAGTTTGATTCATACGACATTTGAATACGTTTCCTTCTGAACACCGTCATCAGTAGATACACCCAAGATGTTTGGATCAAAGATCAAAGAAAATCTTCAAGATAAATGATATTCCTGTCAACTGTTTATTGTTACATTTCACGTACAAGATAACGGCTTGAGTTTGTTCTCGAACCACCGTCAACTATAATGATTATTTGTCATTCTTTCCTGGCTTCGAAGCGTGAATTGAATTTAAAATACTCATAGAATTCTTGATTTGGATTTTATGATCTTTATGTAGCATATGTTAGTTGAAAGACAAATGCGACAAGCGATCTTATATGAATATGTAAGAGGTCGCCACATGATGGGTCGAGTGAGACCTATAAATAGATCTCGATTGATCTATTTGTTTGACGTCATATTTGTGGTTAATTATTAATCTAGAGCCATGTATTCCTACCTCTTGCTAGCCTCGCTTTACTCGGGAAAGCAAGGCATAAGGCAGCTCACTTTCAAGACCATGTGTTTCACCATAGGTTTGACTCCATTTTACTTTGTCATTTCATAGATGTTTGAATGCTTTAAAGCCAGCATTATGGGATGTATACCATCTCGGCAAAGATCCTCAGAGGGTTCAGTGACAGAAGATCCATCAGAAACACGAACAGGAGGCTCGTCGGAGGACTCCAAGAAAAATGCTAAGCCGAATCTCACTCCTACGGTCCAAATGGTCAATGACGAGACCCTAAGATTACTACAGGAGATTGGTGAACTCAAAGTATTCAACACAGCTAACACAGACTGTAAGAAAAATTTAGCTGTTCATCATGATATTATGTTGGCATTAGAAAATCCAAAATCCTTAGGAAACGCTACGAACTCACCGGCCGAACCGGTTACGGCGAACGTGAAATAACATAGCTATAACTTTGTTCTGTCGATTTTCAGTTTGGAAAACCTACCAACGTTGTACATTTCGAAAAGTGCAGAGAATTTATGCCCAAGAGATGAACGAATATGCAACCAACTGCTAATTTCAAGCGCTCAGTTAAAGAGCCAAACGCTTGACTCGTTCCCGAATCGGTATTTCCCGAGGTTGGTTGGATGGTGAGGTGAATCGAATGTACGAACAAAACGTACGGGCCCGACTGGCAGAGGTTGATTCCCAAGAAATAGGTCTAACCTGTGTTGATGGTTGGAGGAGGGATTGTTTTAGTTGTCCGCGGTTCGCTTAAGGTTTTGCGGCCTTGTAATGGCGACCAAACAAAATCATCCGAGTAAAATGCATTTGCGAGCCATCCTTTGAGTGATCACCGTTTGGAACTGTACATTTGTCGTTCGAACACAAATAAACACCGACTGGCTGACGACCATTTTGACCAAAGAAAATAAACAGAAAAAGCTGTTAAAGGAAGAGAATTCGACGGTGGGAATCGACGAAGGATTTAATCCTAAAAGCTCAAGGGAATGAAATTGATGTAAATGAAGTGGCGAGCTGACTGACTGTGAAACAAGCTAGCACTTATTTCACCCGTGTTCGTGTGGTTTAATATTAAGATATAAGAACGACCACATCGCTGTCAGTTGAGCAATGAGAGAAAAAAGAACAGCGACATTAATCGAATAAATCAATGGGAAAATATACCCAGAAGAATGACTGTACGACTTCAGCAACATGTAAATAAGGCTTGTATGATCCATTCATAAATATTCAAATCTCATGTTTACCTTGGCGAACGAACACACGCTCTTGCATATGAAGCTTTGCCCGCCTTTAATACACCAAATTGAAAACGAAAAATCAACTGTCAACCGATAAAAACTCGAACGAAAGGAAAGGGCTATAATATCGTGGCTTTTTCCTAAGGACAAGGAGTGTAGATGGATGGAAATAGTTCTCCATATATTAAATTTCTCGAGCGAAGCAGAGGAATATCGTCGGTCCAGTCCAACGTGTATCTATCTATCTTAATTTCATCAACATGGTATTTCCTTCTGGATTTTAAACTCTATACGAAACAGAAAGAAAAACAGATTGAAGGCTATCTGGGTTTATGACGACAGTGTAAATTTTTAAGAAGAAAAGCTTTTTCAAAATTTCGTGTTTCTCGAGAAAATTAGAGTCAAAATGATGAATGACGTCATCAGGGCAGAGAATTAAAAATTAGCATCGCTGAAGGTTGACGATTAGAAGAATTGCAAAACATTCACATGTTGCCTACCAAATTTATAACTATATTTATATACCATGAAAGAAATAAGAGCAAAAAGGCCAAAATTATCCTGTACATAAGTAAAGAAATACTCAACAAAGCCGAAAAAGGAATAGTATAGCAAATATATATAGCTGGCAACGATAATGTGTATGTAGTTAATAGCTAGATATATATCAAAGACTGAAGATAATTCCAACTTCTATAGTATACTCCTAGTCCTAATAATTCTTATGATTTATCTAAATGAATAATGAAATAAAATGAATATTTATTTATCAATGATGTATTGGTCTTTTGGTTCATCAGGAGTAACTTGAAAATTCGTAATTTCTAATTGAGAGAAATTGGGTTTTGCCTTATAATGTATGAAGCATATTAACTATACATTCAGATTCTTTCTTTTTTTCTTGTCCTTTCCTAACGTCTGCTCAGTATTAGTAGGAAGTCGTGCCAATTTTTTCCTCTAGCGAGTCTTGCACGTAGCTTACAGGTGCAAAAGTCTGTTCACTGTTCGAAAAATATTAATATAAACAAGCTTATCATCCGATGTTATATTACTCCTAAATACTTGAATTACATGAAAAAAACAACAACAAACAAACGTGAATGCAAGAATCCTCGTTTTAATCAAAACAGTTTATGTAATGTTTCGTACTCGTGAATATCAAGTGATAAGACGAAACACCAGTTTTTACCACAATTACGTAATTCTTCAGTTTCGTTCTAGCCTCGGCAGGAAATAGTTTCACAACTCGGTTCCCTACCTTCCTAAGTCTTATCGCTTTATATGTGAAAAATCTGTTGCATACGGGAAAATTTCATGTAGTTTGGTGGGATAAAAGGAAAAATAGCTACAACTTACAGGCTACCTCGGCATGCCAATTAGCATGAATTCTAAATTCAATAATCAAATAGTATTCCAATTACTGATGAAAATGAAGGATTTGTAATTATAATTAGGCTTGTTTCACCTTCAAAATTTGTGGCTTGCCTCGCTGATGATTCGAGATGAAGATACTGAACCATTCAGTTTTGCTTAGTGTTTTTGTATTAAAAGTATTTTGATTGCCGTAGTATTGAGTGAAAAGGCTTTTATAGGCAAGAAATGGATAAGAAAAGATTGTGAACAGAACGTATTAAAACAAAACAGCTTTTGGAAAAAAGTAGAAAAATAGAATAAAAGAGAAAATATGGTAGAGTGTAAACAGTACATCTGTGAAACACGAAATAGTATTTTGGAAAACAAAGGATTTTGTACAAATTAGCACAATTTTGTTTTACTAAAGTTTCACAGTTATAATGTTTGCACTCTATAAACGAAAGTTAAAAAAATTAATGAAGACACAAGGAAAAAAATAGAATACAAATGAAATGAAAATACGTTGGCAAAGAAATTTGACTCATGTGAGCAGAATGGAATGTAAGAATATGGAAATGAGAACGAACGAATGGAATGAATGAATAAATGATTGAATAGAAGAAGAAGAAGAAGACGAATGAGACGTAAAAATGAGTCGTACCATGGCCATCTGGTTTCATCTCATTTAGTTTATTAGGAATATTTGGTATTCTAATGACGGTTGCGTTCATGAATTAAGGGTTTTTATTAAATACATGGCTGGACACACGTCATCTTATTTCATTTGATTGATATTTATATTTGAACATGTAACAGGTGTAGAGTGTTGGCAGTTTATACAACGTTCTAAACACATTTGAAGGTAGAAATAAGTCTTGTAATTGAGACTATAGTCTTGGCTTACTGTACAACAAGAATGAATCATTCTTCACAGCTATTTCTATGAGAATAAAAGGAAAAAGCCGTTCCTTTACTGTGGTATTCTAGAGGGCGTTTCCGGCCGTGCTTCACGTCACAAATAAAAAACCTCATCTTGTTCGAAAGTTGAACGCGTAGCTATAGAAATTAATGATCTAGATATGGAAGTTGTAGTGTTAAAGAAGCTAAACACAAGCATTGCTCTTAGCCCAAATTCTTCGGTGGCCGAAAAAAAACAAAAAAAAAACCGCTGAACTTGATGGGGTTTGAACCTCAGACCTTTGGATCGATATGGGTCAGGCTGGAAAGCGGTCCCTGGTTTAAAATATCATTTTCGCTCGGGGCGTAATGGTTTCCCATTTCAGATCTAGATCACATGTCATTCTCTTGAGAGTAATATTCGTTGTTTGAGATGTATCCATATTAATGTGTCTTCTCATGTTTAATAGTTAAACAATGAAATGATACTCTAAGGAGTGACACGAGGTCTGAAATGGGAAAACTTTTAACACTACGGCCAAGCTAAGAGATCAATATGACGTTCGGTCACGGTATGTTAGTTTAAAACGCTAGGACGAGGTTTTTCATTGAATTTCAATGAAAATCCGAGCCCGTGCGTTTTAACTGGTTTAAAAACTAACCGCGCCCTTTTTCCATTGTTTCAATGCAAAACGGCTAGATATGTGAACTAAAACTATCAAATTATTTTTTATACGAATTAATTGTATTTGTGCCATATAAATGTCGAACAAAGATTTAAATAAAGCTTCTTAAAATTCCGTTCTGGTCAACGATTCACTATATAATGTAGTGGTAATGACACGGTCTGAGAAGCCTCGGGGTAGAAGGTTCGAGCCGGGATAGGTCTTGAATTCAAAATAAAAAACCTGTACCGGGTCTTGAATTCAGTCTGGGCTTTCAAAGTGTAGGTCTTCCGTCGGATTTCAGAACCAATATTAAACAATGGAAAAAGGGCGTGGTTAGTTTTTAAATATGTATAAAGGTAAAAAAAAGCATTTGTTTAATAGATCTGTTTTGGCATAAGGTTTTCCCATTTAATACCTTTTGGAAGTAAAAGTTACTCCGCTTTGGCCCGGAATGAAAATCCATGCAAATACCTGTAAACTCCTGTTCGTAAAGATTCAGGATTCAGATTCTGCTATCCTGTATTGTTGGCAAAAATGTTTGGAACAAGAGGGTTGCAGGGTTTCTTTCTTTCTTTTTTTCTTCCTTCCTTTCTTCCTTTCATATTTGCCGCATAAGCCCCATGCTTATACGCTTCAGCTCCTCAGGAAGACCATTCATGTTTTTGCCTTGCTTCTTTGCGCGCACATGCTGCTCCCAACGTCTCAGTTTGATTGGTTTTCCTTTCAGGTTATTCATTACAAGTGTTGCTGGTCCAGACATGAATTATCTTATCGAGTTCTTCCGTGTTCAGATTACTGTGTCTCTGTTGATAGGATTGGTGTTTATTCCCAAGGTAAGTCTCAGCGTACTGCAGTATAGCTGGACACTTTAGGGGGGGAGGGAGGGGTACAAAACAATAGACCATTTCACGGATCCCAAGGCTCAACCTCGGCCTCGTCAGCGTGTAATATATTCTTTTGGAATTGACTACAACCTGTGAAAATTTTAATTGTTTCAATTGTTCGTTGATGTGTAAATTCCTTTCATTACCACAGACTGTAGTCAAATTCTAAAAAATAATTGCACGCTGACGAGGCTGAGGTTGAGTAACGGGATCCGTGAAATGGCCTATTCC
>OCZR010023266.1:6971-18237 GCA_900234385.1 Anemonia viridis
ATATAAGAACAGTGGCCGTCTAAAGTCTAGAAGTAGAGCGCTCCCGAAATTGTAGCCATCCTCCTTAATTTACCCTCGCAGGGATCAATTAGGGAAATGAGAGGAAAAGAAATATACAGAAAAGTACACATAAACACAATTTGTTCCAATTAATTTAAGGGAAATTTTATTATAAAGCATATTGTTTGTCGATTGTCAACGACCACATTTATTCCAATTGATTGGTCAAGCTAAAAACTTGGTTGTCTCCTAAAAACTATGAATATTCTGACCCAAAATCACCACAAAATCATTCACAAAGCCGCCTAGAACGTGATGAAAGCTAATATTAAAACAGGGCTTTGCTTTCGCACGCCCCTTCTGCAGGTTAAGCAAGGTAGGCCAAGAGGTGGTCCTGTTTGTAATGAAGTAACCAGGGACCAAATACGCGCAGCCACTGATTTAGACTTTCTCCCTTTCTTCATATGAACTACCGCATATAAACTGGCGTTGACCTGTGAATCTCATTCGGACAAACTTTTGAAAGCTTTTTGCGCTTTGAAATATTTCATCGAGAAGTATCCATATCGCAAAATGTTTTCAAACAAACGGATTCAGCTATTTAAGTAGCTGTAAAACGTTTATCACAGCAAGTATACTCGAACCTATAAATATTTGACATGTACCCATGCATTGTACCCATGTATACACAGTGCAGCTGTTTCAATAGCACACATTGTCGTTGCCACGAAGTTAGTTTTGGTGAACGTCAATCAAGGCGTTTCCATGACATCTCATAGGCACGTGACCTTGAAAATTTCTTTTTCATGAACATGTCTTGAAAATACTTTGATTGACATCCATCAAATTGTGGGGTTCCAAAACTCCGATTTGGAAATTTAAAAACATTGCAGCCTTTGGAAACTGTTTTGCGGCGACAATAAAATAATTTCGCGCATGCTGTTGAGAACAGCTGACCAGTGTATTTCTACAACAGGTTTGCAGAATGAATACAGGGTTCCCACTCATCCAGAAAAATCAAATTCCCTGACATTTTTCAATGACCACACTGGGCACTTTATCATCTTCTTATGGTAGCTAGACCAAAGGAACTCCAACTAAGAATTCTGAATTTAAAATGATTTCATTAAAATTCCCTGACTTTTGGGTAATTTGCAAAAATTCACTGACCAAAATCAAATTTCCTTGACAATTCACTGACTTTGAAAAATTTTTGGATTTCAATGACTTTTCCCTGACCGTGAGAACCCTGACATTTGCGACATTACAAGCCTGGTTTCGAGCAAAACGCAAGCTCAAATACAAGAGCAATTTTCGTTTTCATTACCATCATGCAAGTACAATTTTGCAACAAGCAACAGAAGCACAAGCGTAAACCTAAGTATCAAAATGTTTTACTCGTCATACTTGTGTTTGTCTTGAGCTTATGTCACAGTAAAAACGAGGCTTTCCCTACAACATTTCACGTACATTCGTAGTGTGTATCCATAGTTAATTTTCTCTGATTACAGCATTTAAAAACCCATTGCCACTTACCGTGATGCACCGCGATTTGTTTATTTTGATATCTCCAACAATCGAATAAAAATTTCACAGAAGATAAAAATAGAAATTCCAACGTTCTGATTAAACATTTAAATCAACCATGAAGCCACAAAAAAGTGTCTTTTTTGTACTTTATATTCACGATGGAAACGGATTCTGTAAGCTTCCTTACCTTCCTATAAATCTTTGGATTTTCGTGGACCAAGAAATTCATTGACTACCGCAGTGCATCACGGTAAGTGGCAATGGGTCTTTAATTTTCGTGTACAAAATTCAGAGGTCACTGGAGTTGCATGCTCGCGGTCCGAGTATCTTGGATGTAACATATAAATATACACAAATGGGCAGAAACACATCACAGAGTTAAAAAATATCGGTTAAAAACTATCTATGTCAATGTTATGGTACAAGGCTCACTTAAAGGTCCACAACGCCCTTGCTCATCTTGAGCACGCACCGTAAAATGATACTTGTTACCCGGCATAAACTGCGTTAAGGTACACGCCATTGGTAACGGTAAAGCGTTGACGACGCCGATTTTTTTCCACTGCGAAGGAGGGTTGTTCGCTCCCATGTCCTGAAGCGCGAACAGTTGGTAGCGGACGATTCTGGCAGTGTTTTGTATGTTCTGCATATTCCAAGATAAAACGATCCCGTTGGATACTACCGCTATGGACACAATTGGACGCGGTGGTAAATCATTTGGCATGCTGTTGGGTCCAGTTTGAACGTTTTTTGCCATTCCTTGCTCTCGTGGAGACACCATGTTCAAGCCCTGAGGGTTTGGTTGTCTGTTCGTTGAAGGCGAGGCCACGGTCTGTACTGATCGTGGTGAAGTCACTAAAGAGTTGTTCACAACTTGTCCTTGCATTGGATGCATTGAAGTCGCGGGTCTTGGGTTTGGTGGGGATCGTAGACCAACAGCATTGGAATATTGCTGGATCCCTTGTTGCGGTCTAAGAGGAGTAGGCCCTTGCTGTGGAGGTAGTGGCCTAGGCGCTGAACCAGGAAGGGGTTGCGAAGTTGGGCCCTGATGAACCACTACAGGTGCAGCAACTGGCGCGCGGTTCCCAGGGCTTGGCACAAACTGGCTTGTTACGGGCTGGGGTGGTCTTGCGTTTGGTTGATAAGTGGGCTTTTGTGCATGATTGGGGTATGCCGGAGAGAGAATCATGTTGGTTTTGCTTGTCTGTGGGGTGGTTTGTGGATGAACAGTTACTGTGACCGGAGTAGGCCTTCTAGGAGCGCTAACAGATCCTTGCGGCACAATGGGTCTTGCATTTTGTACATACTGGCCATGTGGTGGTCTTTGAGCTTGAAGCTGTGCGCTGGGAAATGATTGACCTCTAGGCATTTGACCAGAGGAACTAGGAGGACGGATATGCTGTTGTTGTTGTAACACACGCTGTTGAGGATGAAAATCTGGGCGGACTGAATGCCCAGGTATGGGTGCTTGTGTTGAAGTGAGCTTTGCAGTCACAAATGCTGGGCTTCCCGGTTTGTTCACTTGGTTGAGCTTGGATTGGAAATGACTTGTAGGTGGAGTAATGGTTTTGGTTGGCGCCGAGCTTGGGCGAGGAGGTAGAATCTAAGAAAATAATGGCCCCACTTCGTTAGTTAATCAACAAGAATATTTAATGCTATTTAACCCTGAAACAAACTCTGGGCTGATGAGCGTCAGGGCTTGGCTAGCTCGAGAATCGAACCTTGTATTAAACTCTGGGCTGATGCTTACAGATAATCTTAATAACCTAGGCATTTGGGGCTTTTCAAGAGCAATTCCAGGAGTATTTTAAAAGTCAACTCTTCTATTTCTAAGGGCTTCTGAAGTGCATTGTAAAACTGGTTTTGAGTTACAGGGCTTTTCAAGGATGTGAAGGAGTAGTGCTCACAAACCCGAGTAACGCTACACCACCATAAAATATCCTTGAAATTAAAACTAAACAGAACTATACAGCTTACAGTACTTACGATTTGTTCAGTCTGTACACACTGACTTGTCATTTTCTCTTTCTTGATCTGTTGATTATTGAGAAGCAATTTGACAGCTTTTTCCAACTTTGTAGCATATTCCTGAAGACTTTTGTTTTCTTCCTCTAGACGTGCAATCCTCGAGTACAACTCGTTCTCAGGTTCTTTGGCTTGATAAAACTCTTCTACTTGTTTGAATTTTTCGTCTATCATTGCTCTCAATACCTGTTAAAATAGACAACAATTCAATACCTTATCAGGTCATTTTAGCGTTGCCTTATTTGGTCATTTATGACGTCGTCGCGCGAGAAACATTTTTAGTAATAGTGTAAATAATTACACTAATATCTAGATTCTGATTGGTGGAAAAAAATGATTCTCTTTTTTGATTGGTTTAGCCATTTTTACGAATAAACAAAAACAACAACAAAATACAGCATACGTTCTCAGTAAATTTTAAGTTAAGAATATTTTATAACAATGTTATTACAATATTATTGTTGTTGTTGTCTTTGTATTAAAACAGAAAAACTGAGATTTTGTTACCTTTTTAAGTTCTGTTGCGTTAAAATCTATCCTGGGTTTTTCTCCAGAATCATTCTTCGTTGTTTCTGTTTCTTCTCCAACATCTATCTCTCGTTCTTCTTTCTTATCAACGTCCATTACTTCTCCATCAATCTCGCTCTTTTTCCTCTGAGAAGCATTTTCCTCTACTTGAAGATCGTCCTTCCTTGTCTCTTCATGGTTGTTCTCCTGTTTATTAGACTCGTGAAGACCGTCAAATCGTTCATTGAGGTTCTTTGAAACTTCTATCGGGTTTATTTCCAAGGTAATGGATTTTCTTGGAGGTGTAGAAAGGACAGTAAGATCCTCTGGTTTAGGAGAATGTGCTGGTGATGACCCAGTCGACGAAATAATCACATCGTTACCAACTCCGTTTGTAGGAACGATATCTTTACTTTCACCGTCTTTAACATTTTCTTCGACCTTTTGGTTTTTATCAGCTCTGACAGCAGAAGCTATATTATCTTTATTTTGAGTGTTTCTTGATGGAGATAAGTTCTTGGCTGCCTGTCGTAATCGGGCCAGAGAAGCAGTTTTTATTTGAAGAAAAGGTTTTGGCTTCAAAGGGTTGGAATTCTCTTGGTTTTCACTCACAATGTTAGTTTCTTCTGTTAAAGAAAACGATTGCATTTTATTTCCAACTAGTTTAAAAACATGTTATAATGAGGATGGATTAGCATATTTCAATCACAAAACGAGTACAAACCAAAATTCAACAGAGTTAGCCATATTCCAAACCAAAAATTGACAAAAGTTCCTAAACAAACCCCCTTCTCCTTGCAATGGTGAGAGGACTTGCACTTAGGAGCCACCATTTGTTAGAAGTTACAACATTAATTATGGGGATTAATTATCTAGTTCATGCTACAATAGGACATTTGCATGATGGCCTCATTAACCTCTACTACCAGAATCCCTTGCACACTTTCTTTTGTTCGGTTAATTACAGGGTTCGTGCAGGAATTCAATGAAAACATTCAAGGAGTTTTCAAGGAGTATTCAAGGACAAAAATGACATTTTTTCAAGGAGTATAGATGAATCTTTGCTACATTCATTGCTATATTTCGGTTATGGGTACGTTTTAGTATATTAACCTTACTTTTCGTGGAGTAGATACATGCATTCTGAGAAAACGTTACAATGTAACTACTGTTGAATGGATTTCTTACTTCTGCTGATTTCTTAATTTCTACAAATAACAAAGGCTGGCAGTTTACATATTTTTAAGATTTTATTGAGATTTTTCATTGGCATATTTTCAAGGACTTTTCTTACTTTTTCCATTTTTCAAGGAGTTTCAAGTGCCCTTGAAAATGCATTTTAAATTCAAGCACTTTTCAAGGAGTTTAAGGACCTGCACGAACCCTGTAATTAGCACCTTTTGTCTTACTATTCTCAAGAGGAAATACAAATTTGAATAAGAAAGAAAATGTAAAAAGCATTCTGGTAGAGAAGGTCAAATAACGCCATCATGCAAACGTCCTATTGTCAGCCCAATTATTCATCAGAATATGTCGGGGAGGAGATCATCCTGTGCATACTTTAATGTACTGATTCAAGCTCAATTTGAATTCAAAATTCAGGCTTACATGAGAACAATAACAGTGCTAAAGACCTGACGAGGACTCCCATATAAGGAAATGGGATGCTTGTCAGAAATTTTGAAAATAACTTCTAAAAGGTAGCACCAATTGAAAATTTCTTTCTTGTAGTCAAAAAAGATCGCAATTTTCAACCCTTAATCCTTAACCCTGGCCTTTCATATTGAAATCCCCCCACCACCTGGGGCTAAATATTCTGTAAATAGACCCTTTGCCAAAATGGCCACCACTCATTAGCAGTCCTTTTTTCTCAACCTACTAAGACAAAATGGCCCCTGATATCCTAAAGAATATGCTTCACTTAGAAGCTGTGTAAAAAAATAGTAAGTACCAATAAAATATCTATAGAGATATAGTTTTTTCAAATCTGCTTATATAGACAAATGTATGTCTGGTACGGTATATGCCATACCCCCAGACATACATTTTCTGTAATTTCAAAAAAAAAATATCTCTATGTATTTTCAATGGAACTTAGTAGATTTTTGCAGAGGTATGAAGTTAGGTATACTCTTAAGTATTTCAGGGTTCATTTTGTCTTGGGTTGAAAAAAAATGCTAATGAGGAGCAGCCATTTTGGCAAAGGATCTATTGGGCTGATTCAATTTTTGGAGATCAGACTTGAATCTAAACCTCATGTACAATTTGCTTTTTGATGGTGTTGGAGGGTACAATGAATCAGGCGGACAAATTGTAGATGTATTTCCCACTTTGTAGCATCTGGGATCAAAATTTTGCAAATGTTGAATAGTTTCAGGAAATTACAAATTTATCATAGGATGACTGGTCTCATTATCTTATTTACCAACCATATTACAAACAGTAGATGATGGCTAGTGAGTACTTACATGGACTGCATTGGTTTTTTTTTATGAAAATTAAACAGTTATCTTGGATTAATAAATTTTACACCGTAGTGAAGATAAGAGCTGATGTGTCGAACGTTAGTCCTTCATTGGAGTCAATCCGACGAAGGACTAACATCCAAAATATCAGCTCTTATCTTCACTATGGTGTAAAATTGATCAATCCAAGATAATAGTACAAACAAACTAGTACACTACCTTTTTCATTAGCAGAGTCTTCAGTTTTCCTGCAAAGAAGGTTGCAAAAGTCAATATCAGCCTATTGTGATATTCATTTGTTTAGCTGATTATAAAATATAAGATGTTTGTCAGATACTACCAAAACAGGTACTGTAGAGTGTGAATTTGACTTGTCGTGTAACACTTGTTTGACTATACATTCCTGAAGTCTAGTACAAATCTCTGCGTGTTTATGATGATTGTAAACTTATACATTTTATCCTATTTTTTAACACTCACCTTTTCTTTGCTGGTGATTCGCTTATTTCTTCCATTATCTGTTATAAATATCTGTGGATAAATAAAAAGGAATTCTGAATTCCAAATGGATACAGTAAAAAAAAGCAAACAAGCAAAAGGAAAAAAGAGAAGAAATCAACAAAAGAAACAACAACAAAAAACGAAAAGACAAACAAGGAAAAAAAATGGACAAAACAATAAAGATGAAAAGCCTCCCCCCAACTCATCCAGTTTACCACAACACCACCAAATGCCATGTATTTTCCTGGCCTCTGTATTTGTGCATGGTGATGAGTGTGTGTTTTCTTGCCACTGGGGATCATGTGTAGGAACAAAGTCAGGGTTCCCACTCATCCAGAAAAATAAAATTTCCTGACTGAAAACCATTTTTTAATGACCACACTGAACACTTATTTTATGAAAAACAATATAATCTTCTTATGGTAGCTAGACCAAAGGAAGCCCAACTAAAAATTCTGAATTTAAAATGATTTCATGAAATTCCCTGAATTTTGGGTAAATTGCAAAAATTCACTGACCAAAGTCAAATTTCCCTGACAATTCCCTGACTTTGAAAAAATTTTAGAATTTCAATGACTTTTCCCTGACCATGGGAACCCTGAAAGGCATTTTAAAGAAGTCACACAAAAGATAGGAAATTCTTGACTCCCCTTTATGCGCTTGATACCTCTTCTACCAAAATCCTTTTCATAGTCTCTTTTGTTGACCTAATTATAATTAACACCATTATCTTGTGATTCCCAAAAGAGTTCAAACATTTGAATAAGAAAAAGAATTCAAAGAGGATTCTGGTACAATTGGTATCAAGACGTAATAATTAAGGGGAACCCTGAACTGAGAAAAAAACAAAAAGTTTAAAGCTTGAAAAAAAAGTTTTAAGACTAAGGAAGCTTTCTGGGTGATTTTGGCAGCATTTTTTTTTTTGGAAGAGGTTTTGAGAGGGCCAACTTCAAAGTGGATTTCTGTTACATAAAAATTTGTGGGAAGGTTGGCAACTCTGCCACCAATATCATTTATAATCAAAATAACACAAGTCACTATATTCCTTTAATGAAATACAGATATAAATGGATTTTTTTCAGGCTTCAATCTAGGGTTTGCTGTTCTTCCAAGGCTTAAATCAGCCAAGTGGTTGTTTCAAGTCATAAAAATAAATATTAAAAATCTATTAAGAAAATTTATTAATATCATAAATTATTATATTATATATAAATATAATTTTAAAAATGTTAATATTTTTGCTGACAGCACAGATTGGCACTCCACAACCTGAAGTAAAAGAGGCAGCAAATGTCGTTTCAGAAATAATTTGCATATCAATTACTATACTTGGAAAACAAAATGGCGGACTCTTGGCGAATAACGATGAACCCGCGCTTAAATTAACTGTTATATTTCACCAAATAAGCTAAACGTTGTGAAATATTCAAGCCAGGAATAATATAAACCCATTTCAGTTATAGTACATTTGGAAAACGACGCTAAAATGACAAAATTCTGAGGTTTTTTTAACATTGCTTCGGTAGTGTGTCGGGTCTTCGACAAAGATCTCAGAAAAATACTACAGGAATAACTTAATTTACAAATCAATAAGATCTAGTGAATCGCTAAAGATCAGGGTAAAATTCGTGACATGATTTATGATGTTTTTAAAGGAGGAATAACGAGAAGTAAAGCTCTGAATGTCAGGGGATGCTGTTGCGTGATCCAAACTACATTTGTTGATTTCATGGAATCGTTTTGGAAATTGACGAGAAAAACTTACCTTCGATATCAACCCGAGTTTATGGAATAGTTAAATTAAAACTGATAAGTATTTCTTTGTGAAGAATTTAGGTGCTTCAGGAAGATTCAGCAGTTTACGAGATGGTAGGCTTGAACGCTATCCTGACTGGCTTCCCGATTGCCGCGTAGTTTTGCCTGTCATACCGTCGTGTCCTCACGTGCGATGTCGGCAGCTCTGCTTGACTCGTGTTAAAGACACCAACTCGTATTTATCCAAACAAATCCACACACTACCTAACAAATTAACCCCAATCACTCAAAACTAAAAAATACACTATACAAACCACTCAAACAACCAGGCCATGCGCACGGAATAGGCTTGGTCATGTGATATTGGGCCGTTATGATTGGTTGGAATATGCATTAAAAGTGATTGGCGGCTGTCAATATATCATTTCCATATACCATTGGAGCTACGTGCTGAACTTTGCATGAGCCCTTTGATGAGCCCTCGCTTTGTCGTTCACGTACGCTTTATATATTGTAGCCAAAGAAAACAATGGCCAACAAATAGATAAACTAAAATGACGATTCAATGAAAAAAAAACAAAAAAACAACTAAATAGCAAAAGTGTATAAGAATTAACGGGTTATCCTTGATATTTTCTCCAGAAAGCCTAGTGATAAGAGAAGTTGAAAAAAAAAACATCAGAAAGGATATCACATAATTTCTAAAACACTCGAGCTTTTGAGTATAAAGATTTTCCAGGCGCCAGATAAATATCAGGAAAGCCAGGAAAGATATCGGATATAGGAAAATAAAAAAAAACACGTTTCCAACCGATTTTGTATGAAAACAATAGCTTGAAACCCGATCATTTTTTCATCTACTTCATTCTCAGTCGGCTCTCTCCCCCTTTATTTTCCTTTATCTTCTCTTCTCTTCCCTTCTCTTTTTTTCTTTTGTTTGATGTACCAAATCTATCCATCAGTCTTCATCTTTTTCTTATACTATTACTATTTTTTTGCATGACTCATTATTCCAGATTTTCCATACAAGAGCTCTGAGAGATTGTTTGTCTTTCAAAAGTATACGCCCTCACATTACGTGAGTCGGAACACTAAGAACCTCACGTGTTGTATTAAATTTCATTTGCCTGTCAAAAAACCCTTATCGTAGCGTGTACTAGCCGGTGTGTACTTAATAGCTGAAGAATGCCTAGCTTTCCTGCAATGACGTCAGATCTTGTTAAGCACGTACCTGATCAGATGACTGTTGTATAATAAGGAAACAACCGGAATATCATAATTTAAAAAAACAAAACAAAAACAAAAACAAAACAAAGCAAAACACTTAACACGCACACGCAAAAGGAAGAAAAAGAAAACAAACAAAAGAAGGTGAGAAGAAAAAAAGGGAAAGAAAACGAAAAAAATGCCATGCCTGTGTATAAAAAAGTGTATATATTTTAGTAAAATTAAAATATACATTAAAGGAAACTGCCGGCAAACAAATAAAAAAAAGAAAAAAAAAGAAAAAGGGAAACGAAAAGAAAATAAAGATTTCTTTAATACTATCAATCTAGTTCTTCCTTCATACATCCGATAGGTCGTCGTACCCTGTCAGACGCCCGCCTTAGCCATTAGCCAATTTTAGACAAGGCGCAGTCTCTGAGCCTTCGGTTTTTGTTGGAAGGCTGAGAAGGGTCTGGGAACGAGAATGCCCCAACTTTGGTCATTTCGAGAAGGTAGTCAGGTTTCAAAAATACAGTTTACTATGATGCACCACTCAACTGCTGAATAGTAAAAAGCAATCGAGGCAGGTCAGTGGCTACATAACGCTTATTAACACACAAATTGCGTGAATAAGGCGAAAACGATTGTAACTACGGTACCCGTTTTTGGATTAGGGTTGGAGCTACTGGGTACTCGCCACCTCTAGACTGCGAACAACCCCACTTTTTCACTCCGGATACCGTGAGCGGGTGCCTGTTGGGATTCCCGTGGACGTGCGAAGGTTAGAGCGAGAAGCCCCTTTAGAGGGAAGAAGAAAAGCCAGGGTCCTTACTTTTCCTCTCCCCTCTTCGCTTCTCGCACCAGGGCTCATTATCATGTCTTGATTAGAGGTAATTGCAAATTTTCGAAGTTTCTACCATATCATGAAGGATTCTATTGTCCTTTCAATTCGATCTTACGTACTGAGCATGAAATATTATTATGGAATCATTTATGTCAGCAAAAGTTAAACGTGCCGCGTAAATGCGACCCAATCTTTCACTATTTTCTCCACAGGTACTAAGGCCAAGCACTGTATAATTATGGCAGCTTTGTGAAATGATTAAAAAATTGCTGTGCTTATGCGTTCAAACCTGAATAGAGTACCGAAGTGTGACGTCACAAAATTATTTTTTTAGATATTATGGGATTTGTTAACATACTATACTCTGAAAGGGCATGAGAATGAAAAACTAAATACCAAATTTCAGGGTCCTAGCGCCAATTCGAGCCGAGAT
>OCZR010023484.1:0-25195 GCA_900234385.1 Anemonia viridis
CAACCATCCACGAAAGAGCGATAACTACGACTTATGGAATCAGTCTAATTAATTATAATTAAGATATTCTGTTTCAATAGGACGTTTGCATGATGGCGTCATTTTAACTTCTCTACCAGAATGCTTTGTACATTTTCTTTCTTATTCAAATTTGTATTTCCTCATGAGAATAGTAAGATAAAAGGTGCTAATGAACTGAACAAAAGAAAGTGTGCAAGGGATTCTGACAATATATAGTTCTATTTTGAGAGGTATTCACAACTCACTGAGTCCCTGACACAATATACTAACTACCCTGATCAAGAACAAAACGAACGTAGCCTTAATAAAGGTAAGTCATCACCATCTTCCTTATTTATCAGAGTTAGTCAATGTTGTACTTGTTTTCACTAGGGAAGCACTTTATAGCCAAAAATAGCCAGGAGTTCTTAGTTTTTAATATTCGAGAAATTATTTATCCCTAGCAAAAATAGTTATCGTAGATTAATAAATTTTACACCGTAGTGAAAATGAGAACTGACGCCGCCGGTTTTCGGACGTTATATAGTCCTTCGTCGGAGTCGATGCAAAAATATTTCACTGAGAAAAATCTTTGCAAATCAACGTTCCAAGCTTTCGGACGGTCATCCACATCAGGGAAATGATACTGAAAAGAATGCTAGAATCTGTACTCGGTTAAGTTCACAATGAGGCCCTTTGAAGCACATCAGAATGCAGCTGAATTGGGAGGGCAATACCAAAAAAATCTCAAGTCTAGAGAACCAGACCCTCCAAATTCAGCTGCATTTCGAAAGGGCTATTCATTCTTTTTTTCCAAGTATTCATTTAGACTGAGCTAAGATGATGTGAATTGTAAATTTAGCTTCAAATAAACTTGTCTACTTTTTTTTATTTTTTCCCTATATGGACGTTTTCTGCCCATGTACTTTTTTCTTGTGATAGAAAACATTTCTCGAACAATTGTTTTTGTTTTTGAGGGTTCATTTAATAGCCAGAGGCTAAAACTGAACCTGTGGCTTTGTTCCTTAATTGATTCAATACGACGTTTGCATGATGGCGTCATTTGACCTTCTCTAACAGAATGTTTTGTACATTTTCTTTCTTATTCAAATTTGTATTTCCTCTTGAGAATAGTAAGACAATGGGTGCTAATGAACTGAACAAAAGAAAGTGTGCAAAAGTGTGCCAGGGATTCTGGAAGAGAAGGTCAAATGACGCCATCATGCAAACGTCCTATTGGAATATAGAAGTTGATTTTTGCGGAGGGAGGAAAACCCGAGAACCAGGAGAAAAAGCCTCGAAGTACAGGAGAGAACCAACAGCTACCTATACACAGACACTGCAGGATACGACAGGGCTTTTGTGTAAAATCAGTTTTGTTCTTAGTCTTGAGCCGCATGCTGATTTGCTCTAGATGTTGGTTATTGATGCTGCATAAATTTCTTGTTCTTTGAGGGTATTTGAGAATTTTGTAAATTATTTTCATAATAGTACTCACTAAAAATTGAAAAGGTTCGCAGTTCACAAGATGTCGTGTAACAAATACTACTCCATTCAAACTCGCAAATATGTTAAAGTTGATGAATTTGCAACTTTTTCTACTGATGTATTTAATTTTAGGCTGTGTTTAGTGGTAAAATGGTGCTTTTCAGTTCGTTCATTGAGAATCGGTTTTTCATCGACAATAGAGAATAAAATCAATAATACAACCGTGAGCAAAAATTGGAGCATGGATTGATCTTGAATACGAGCTATGGACAAATGAAGTTTTCTTTTTGAGTGTAAATTTACGGTAAAAACGCGCTGTTTAACATCGGATTCTAACAAATGACCGGCCAAAATTTCAATAAAATTTCAATCGAAATTTAAAGACATAAAAAAGCATTACTCCTTATTCATTATAAGACGCGATGATTTTATTCGTTTTGTCATGATTATAGGCTGCTGTTTTGGCAGCTGTTTTGGCGATTCTTGAAGTGTTGTCCCGAATCTTCACTGCTAAATAATACTTTGTTTTGCAGTTGGTCTTGGTTTGTTTTGTTTTTTGTCGCTTTCGGTTGCGTCTACTTTTATTAAAACAGGTGAACCGATAGCGTTTGAGTCAAGTAATCAGCGTGAGGTTTGAATTACTCGAAGAAAATTTGAACAAGAAACAAAACGGCAAAATGGTCTGAAAGGTTTTCAACACTATGAGTTACATATCCTGATAGTTTTCTAAGAATCGAGTTTATAGCATTCATATTTAATATAATTTTTGCTAAGTGTTTGACGTCAGATAAAAACAAAGAATTGAAATTATATCTCTCTTTTAACTAGTTTGTAACCGCTCGTAGCTGGGCGTGGTTCAGTGATGGGATCAATTCGAGAAGCCCGGAGCTATGAGCGAGCTACACAGGAGCGATAGAGATAAGATTTTCCCTGTGGAATACGTCGCCGAAGGGGCCGGAGGAGGGAGGGTCGCTAACGAGTACGCTTGTCTCGGAACGAAATGAGAAAGTGTTTGATATCATATGTTCTGCGACTTTTATACCTACATTTCCATCCCGTGCAAAGTTCATTCGCCCGTATGCACGATATACACGAGAGTTTGATGTTCTTGCGCAACTGCACGCTTGCTTTTCGCGGTATTTTTAGCAGTGAAAATAGGGTTTAATACATTGCTGCTTTCTTCTCTTCAGATGTGTTCGTCGGCGAGATTACTGCCATTTTACATCTTTATATTTTGTTCGGTTTTTGCGCTTGTCTTCAGTCAAAACTCGTGCCCAGTAATCAGATATACCGGCAGATTCGAAGAGATTGACCACGTGGAAGACCACGCCCTGCTTGGACGATCCTACAAAAACCTGACCGCCAATACCGTACAGGAGTGCTTCAGTGTCTGTGTTCATGACTGTCGATGTGTGTCCTATCAACTGTCTGGTAGACGATGTGAGCTGATTGACGAAGACAGACACACAGCTCCTGACCTTTTCAAACCATTGGCTGGATACAAGTACTACGAGCTGAAGCAAAAGTTTAAAAAGGTGAGAGAATTAATTTTCACGTACCTAACTTAACAACAAATAATCTAGAGATTGGAAGCCAATTAGATCAAGAACCAAATTTTTTTTTTTTTTTGATCGAGAACCAAATTATAATTTCTTAAATTACCGAAAGCTAATTATTTAATTTCGTTTCCATCTATGTCTTTCCTGCATGTTTCCTGTGGAGTGCATCACTATCCTAGATTAATAAAACTTGCCACTTCGAAAAAACTTATTTCAGGAGCCTATTGCCATAATTTTTATATTTTTATGTAGAACTCCAAAGAAAGTTGTTCAAGTCATTGTAAAAACGGCTGTTGTCGTTATTCTCAACCTTGTCTAAACGGTGGGACCTGCATCGAGACGTGCCAAAACGTCACACACAAGTTTCAGTGCAAATGTGCACAGGGTTTTGGTGGAAGAGTTTGTCAGATTCCTCTTTCGTGTGCTGCGAATAGCACAAGTTCTGTGCCAAACATCTATCCTATCCAAACATCCAATGGTACTTCCTTGAAGGTGTACTGTGACATGACGTCAGAGCCGGGGATGGTGTGGACTGTGATCGAGTCGTTTGCTTTTTCGAAAAGAGAACAATACTGGAAAAGACCTCTGACAGAGGATTCTCCTTCCAACCAAGAAAGTTTTAACTGGAATGATTACCGGTTGTCACGCTTCGTCATGCAACACGTCAAAAGTCACGCAACTCACTGGAGAGCCACTTGTAACTACAACACTGATGGATTACTCAAGGAAGACTATGTCAAAGGCCTTCTAAGTGACCTAGATATTATAAACTACAGCAAAGGGCATAATTGTTTTAAAGTGTTGTACATTAATATTCGTGGAAAAAGCTGTCAGAATTGTACTTCTCACTTTTGCCAAGACAATAGGCACATATTTATTGATAGCAATCAAGGAAGTAATCAAGGTCGAAATTGTTTCTGGGACGGAAAGGGCGAGTGTAGATACGGCTGTGATTATTTTGGCAAGTACAAACAAATCAACAAAGCATTTCGCTGCTCGACTACAGAACATTCCACGACTCAGTGGTGGCTTGGGATAGCCCATTAAGTGATTAAGCTCACGGCTAACTTTTCTAGCTGGATGCGACCCTGCCTTGTACCGCGATGTGCCATGTGCTGTGATGATGACCGTGGAATGACCCAGCCATTAACCGTGACATGCCCATGTCCTGTGACCATCCCGTGAAATGACCCAGCCATTAACAGTGACATGCCTTTGTCCTGTGACCGTGAGCCATTAACCGTGACATGCCCTATGTCCTGTGACCGTGCCGTGAAATGCTACCTGCCATGTACCGTGACATGCCTATGTCCTGTGACCGTGCCGTGAAATGCTACCCTGCCGTGTACCGTGATGTGCCATGTGCATTCTGTGATATTTTACAAATATGCCCTGTATTCACAATACGAGACTCAAAGAGACCTTTCACAGGTGGTTGTCATAGGATGTGCATGGGTGAACTCAAATTGTTTCCATAGCCCAAAGTGACCTTCATCAGGGAAAGGACTGGAATCGATTCTAGGGTTGTTAACGTTCAGTTTTAGATTCCGGACAGTCCTCTCTCGACAAGGGCAGTTTGGACTGTGGAAACAAGATGTGACGCTACCAGTCAAATTCTATAATCTCTTTCCTTGTTTTATATCAGTATTTTGAGGCACATATTGAAGAGTTTTTATTCTTAAAACTCTTTACCTTGGACGAAATGTTTTGCCATTTCAGACCACGTCATTCCCATGAGAATAAGATTCTTTGTTTGAATTGTTTCCATATTCATGTGTCTTCTCATGTGCAGCTGTTAAACAGAGAAATGATACTCTAGGGAATGACACGTGGACTGAAATGGGATTGCATAGCACTGGCCAAACAATTAATAGCCCACTAGCATTATGGCGTCATTTACTACCATTACCAGAATCTCTTGTACACTTTCTTTTGTTAAGTTCATTAGCACCCATTGTCTTACTATTCTCATGAGGAATTAATACAAATGTTAATAAGAAAGAAAATTCGTGAAGCATTTTGTGTTGGTAGTGGTAGTACATGACACCATCGTACAAATGGCAGTTCTGCAGTGGCGTGGCAGAGTTTTTCGGATCGAACATTTTTTCTGTGATGATGATGTCAAATACCTCTGACGTAGGAAGGGAGGGCCCTCACTTCTAGGTGCCCCCCCCCCTCCACATCCTGGGTACTCGCTACGCCACTGTTGTCTTGCTTGCACAGATAAATAGTTAATAACTGTAGTTTTCATTAACAGCATTAATATTATTCACTACATTTATATAATAGTCTAGTTCGTCCGAGGTTACAAAGTTAGGTCGATGTCGATCAAGTTGTCTACGTCCTCTCCCTCCTTGGGGTGACATAGGCCTGAATGCGTCACACAGTATCCGATACCGCTGGTAGTCTGGCATAAACATGTTTTTCTGTCTTCTTCTCTCCTCGTTAAGAGAAATATCAGGTGCCTTGAGAGGCGGAATTCGAGTCGTAAACGCTGCCAAATAAGGCTTCCGGACCTCTGAAGAAACTCCTTTCAAACTTCCATTAGTCGTCACATCAGTTGAGAGGTCATTCGGCAGATTCGGAAAGGAATGATGGACTGATGAACAGCGGGGAGTAGCAACAGGCGTCCCTGAGGGAACGCGTAGATCAGAGGTGCTTGGGTTAGGGACATTGTAGATGCTATCGGCTTGCAAGTCGTCAAATTCGGACGTGGATTCCTTTGTTCGGCTTTCGTCCAGCTCATCTTCTATCTCAGATATGATCAAGTCTTGTAATGTATTATTGTCAACCTCCGCCTCAGGACATGTGCCTATTCTCTTACAGCTGTCTTTCTCTCGTGGTGAATGAGTAGTTGGAAAATTATTTCCCATTAGATTAAGGTCAGTCTTATTTGTATTACCTGCAGATCCTCGCCTGGAGCGAGAGGCAGATTTGGGTGCCCTTCGGGGCAGACCCGAGAAATACTTAGCAGGGCTAGAGTTTGACCAGCTTCGAACATGACATTCTTCCTTGGTCGTCCTTCTTCCAGTTTCAGATAAGCACGAGGTATTTTGCTTTTCTATACTAGACAAGTAAGGTACATGTTCGCCTTTGTCCAGTTTATTCAGATCAAGAACATAATGATGATAATTTTGTACGTATTCAAAACATCTTGGAGTGAACTTGGCTGCAAAGATATCTTTGTCTACAGAAGGTAATGTCTGTACACTGCAGAACTTTAGATTGCATGGACTACTCGAAGAATCCGTCGTCCTGCTTGAGCGTTTTTCAATCTCCTTTTCTCCGACGGTTAAACCAGAACGCTGCGAGGTGGTTTGGAATTTATTGTTTCCTCGTTGCATAAATGAGCGCTTTCGAAATTCATCGAGTTGTTTGACATCACGTTTTTGGTCTGATATGGGGCCTCGTTCTACTTGGAAAACTGACTCGCGTTTGACCAGTCGCTTAGGGCCGACAGCAGCTTTCGGTCTTGACGGACGAAAATTGTACGCCATTTCTCTTTCTCAATTATACCCAAGTTATTGAAAAGTAAAGAGCGTAGACTGTATCGAATGCTTGCCTCATGCATGGCAACAGAGTTCGTTTTGTGTCGTGGTGATAAAAGAACGCAAAGAGTAAACAGAATTTATTCAAATACGAGGACAAAAAAAACACGAGAAAAACTGTCAAAATAAATCAATATTAATCCAGATTACAAGAATATATCCTTCTTACTCCGAACCTGAAGCATAGGCATCCGAAGGGTGCTTTTTTCTATCACATAGCTGTGATTCTAATTTGATCGAAATTTTCTTTAATTGCTTTCAATTTTCCGCAGAAAATAACATGCGAAAGATAACTTTAGATTGCTTTTTAAGGATTTTGAAATTAAATATTTTATCTTTGAGTAAACACAGCTTAAGAATCTCTTTTCACATGCAGATTTTTTTAGTATCTGATTTGATTTTAGCGACAAGACTGTTCTTGACGGAGTAACAAAAAATTGTGAGTTGACAGACTTTCGAAAATTGGCCACTTTATTGAAGCACTGGGCGTTTTGAAAAACGATAGTTTTTGATAAGAACCGTTTAGGTGAAGGCAGAGGCCAAAACGGATAAAATGTTGTCACGATTTTAAATTTATCCGCATTAATTTGGACACAGATATTCTTGTGTGAATAGAACCTGAGTGTGACCATGGGGGGGAGGGTCATGGGTATTCTTAGTATACTTGGTGGGGAGGGTCATAAGTTTAGTTTTTGAATGACTGGGGAGGGTCAAACGTTTTTTAGGAAAAATTACTCTGAATTCTCCAGCCCTTAAATAAAGAGGGTGATTGCTAAACACAGGTTAGTCCTTTAGATGGTCGGTTAATATAGGTGGAGTTTTCAGTACCGTAGACTGATATTTTACTAGGTAAATTGGGAGTTCCATATATAAATTGACTCATCCCTGCCAGAATAGTTCAATTCAGTACGTTTATTAAGTGAACAACTACATCGCCTTAATTCGGTTTTTAAAACTGAAATAAAGACACTAGTTGAAAGCTATTACATTACAAAGTTATGTCAACTCAGTGTCGCGCAACGTACATTGTTGCGTTGCCGTTTGGAGCAAGTGCTACTATTCTTATTACCATGTCGCGCACAGCACAATACTAGAATTTCGAGTCCATGAAGGATGACTGTGAAAACGGCACGGCAGTGTTACGGCAGAAAGTTTTATAGAAATCACGGCAGTGCCACTGACACGGCACGGTGTGGTACGTTTCACATTCATACGAAATCTGCTCTATCTTAGGTGATTTTAAGTCACTTGGTTGCACCTATAAAATAATGTATTTTCAAGATTCGCCATTTTCCATACATTTGTTCTCTGGCCAAACGCAAAGCATTCAGTCGAAGCTTTAATGTCAAAGGATTATTTAAATTTGAACCATGGAGCCTCGACTGAATGCTTTGTATTTGGCCAGTGAACTACACGATATATTATAAAAGTGGCGAAAAAAGCAAAAGATAAGTGAGTGCACTGGTTATACAAACTGTATAATGCATATGGTAGATACTTGTTTCCATTGCCAAAACGGCACTTATCGAGAGGACTAGAGTCTAATCTAAACTTTACCCACAACAACTCACAACCTAACCAAACCTAAAACTGATTCCGTGATTCTCAGTGAAGAGCAGTTTGGGCTAAGGAAACAAGTGTTTACCAATACACATTTACCAAGACATTAAACATTAGGCTGTGCAATTTGCTTAATTGAAATCAATACCACGTAAGAAAAGGCGATCTATTAAAATGAAGGTCTTTTTAAGCCCTCTATAAAAAATGAGAATAATTCAAGGATGTGGGGTTCGAAAACAATGTTGGAAAACCATTGAATAATCTAATCTAGGTCTATTTTAGGTCTAGAATAATTATGGTCTATTACGGGTACAAACATCTTTTGGTTCTCCAACATATGGTGCTGTCAGTTTTACCCAAGCCACCATACAGGACACAACATCTCCTCCACCCCTTTTTACATTTTTTTTCAGTTGGAACGATACTCCTTAAAATTCTAGGCCAAAACGTCCTTTCCCCTCCGATGGCAATGTTGACCTAATAGCCAAGTCAACACCAAACCTCCGGGGCAACATTGGATGGGGGCTGCGTGGGATTTTTTTGGCATCGGTTGTCCGAAAAGTGAAAAGTCCCACCAAGTTTTGTCCAAATCGTAAAGAGCCTAGTATGATGCTCTATTTGGAATTAGTGACTTTTCTGGTTTCTGTTTCTTTGTTTTGGTGTCATTGTGACACTGGCAAATCAGAAATGGTTCTTCGTTTCTTGGCCAAAACCAAAAGCAACGTGAACATTCGGAAAGGGAGAGAAAAGCGATTTGGAAGCTACCCAGAAGATTGTGTCACGCAATTTGTAATTCTGGTACCTAACTACATTAGCTATAAAACTAACAGATACTACTCTTAATGTCTGAAAGTTACTTTTACCATCATGGTCAACAGAAACAGCAAAGGGTATAATTCAATACCACTCTGCTTTGCTAAAGAGCCCATGCTTTATTTTCGAGGTTCTTGAGATCCTGCGAGGAAAATATTGATACTTAGGAAACGTTTACCTAATGAGGAAAACATGAGAGAGAGAGAGAGAAACCTGGAGGGGGAGGGAGGGAAGGTGTATATATAGACCCCTTTCACGTGACGCCAATTAAAGCGGCTCAATTTCGAACACACAAAAAAAAGAATTTTAATGTACTATAAACTTGAAATTATTGCTTTGTCCTCAAAATTGAGTTACATACCGACGTGCTGCAAGGGGAAGAACGGAGAAGCAAAAAAGACTAGAAAAGAAAAGTTAAAGAGGAATTAAAGGTAGCGTATCTTACCTTTCAGTTTATCATTTGGAGACCGTGAAGTCTTTCCATCAGTACCTGGTCCTGGCTGAGGTTGAGTATCATGCCCTCTTCCTCGTCCCCTACCTCTACCACGCCCTTTACTCTTACGTTTCGGACCAGTGCCCCCTTTATTGTCTTCTCCAGAATCTTCACTCCGACTAGTGGGAGACTCCTTCTTTCCAACAGTAGTCACCCCTCTACCTTTTTCTTGCCCTGCCACACTTCCCTCTTTAGTCCCCCGAGACTTGGAAGGAGTACCGCTCCTTTCTCCTTTCTTTGGTGTCGTTTGTACTTGGCTACTAGTACCAGGTGTATTCTCAGGTGATGATGCATTTTTTCCAGCAGGAGTCGAGTCCTTGCTTTGCTTTCTTCGGCCTTTGGGTTTATCCTCCTTGGCAACACCTCCTTGAGGTGTTTTTGGTGATGATGTACCGCCTTTTTTGTCTTTTGGTGTATGCGCAGTGTTGCCTTCCACAAGTACCTCCCCACACGACTCTGGTTTGTTATCTGAAGGAGTTCCTTTTCCTTTTTTTCTTCTGCTGTTACTGACAATTGCTCGAGAATTATTTGACGGCGTTTCTCTTACTCCTTTTTTCGTTGTTGTTTCAACAGTACTGTCATTCTCTGCTTGTTCTCTTGATTCTTCTTTTTTGCTATTACGAACACCAGTCGGGAGTCCCTCTTTTGATTTCCTCCTTTTCGGTGGAGGCTCGCCTGCTGAGGATCCCTCTTGCTCTCCAAATCCACCCTTCTTATTTTCCCTGCGGGACGACGATGAGGACTCTTCCACGACCTGAGCCGAACCACCCGTTGTGTTTCTAAATTCTTGACCATTTCTGTTGTTTTTGTTATTTCTGTTGTGTTTCTTGTGTGATTTTGGTTGAGCAACCGTCCCATCGCCTTTGTCCGAGTCAGTCTCATAGTCAACATCCCGCAAGGGAAACGCCTTTTGGTAAGATTTCAAATCGAACAGCGCAGTTTCAGATTGTGGAGCAACACCTAAAGAAGTCGAACTTGAACTATCAGTTGCGTCTACATTTTTATTAGGACGTTTTTCTTGGCGTTTCTTTCCTGAGGCGAGAGGTTCTCCAGGTTTGTCTCCTAAGAGCCCTTGCTTCTTCTTTGAAGATTTGGAGGGATCACTTGATGTTTGCTGCTTCTGCTGTTGTTGTTGCTGCTGTTGTTGTTGTTGTTGCTGTTGTTGTTGTTGTTGCTGCTGTTGCTGTTGCTGCTGGTGGTGTTGTTTTTGTCTGGTCTTGTTTTTGGCGTTCCTATTCTTCTTCCCTTCATCGTCCAGCTGTTTCTTTAGTGCAGGGCTCGCGGTGCCTTCCGATGGCTGCTCACTTCTTGTACCTTGAGCTTGAATCTGCGTACTTGGTTGGTCAACTTTCCCTTCACCAACATTCTCAGCCCTTGGCTGGTTGGTTGTTGCAATTGAATCTGAGTTTACAGTCTTTGTGGAAACGTCCAATTTGATTGGACTAACTTGATCGAGTGACTCAATGCTCACGTGATCATCGTTTCTCATCTCTCTCGGCTCTTTCTCGCGTACTAAGTGAGCATCTTGAAAATCCTTATAAGGGTAACTTTTGACTTGATCCGTAAGATTCTTCTCTTTTTCTTGGCTGGACATGGTTGTCATGTAACCGTTTCCACTCTGTATCTGTGGCTTGTAGTTAAGACCATTATCAGGTGTGTCACTTGTCCATAAGCCGCGAACCTTGTCGAGCTTAGAAAACAACTCTTTCTCGTCTGCAGTCTTGGGTGGCTTGAAGATTGGAGTTGCTACTGGATGGCTTAACACAGTCTATAAAGAAAACAGAGGATGCAGTGAATACCTTTATTGCTCGACCACAACTCCAGAAGTATGGGTTTTTAGCTGGCGTTAATCAGAACAAAATGCGAAGGGGAAACACAGAGAACACCGAGAAAAAAACATTGAAGCACAGCAAAAAGCGACCCCAAAGAAACACGAAAACGAGTGAGAGTCCAAAGAATCTTACATCCAAAAGATTTGAATCGGGTCAAAACATTCATAGCAACACGTTAGCCGGTCTATCACTCGGCGCCAGCATTTTGCTCAAGACATTTTCTATGTACTTACATCAGATGATGGTATTTGCTTTTGTCGTGCCTCTTGGGTATTCGGTACCTGAGGAGGAGTTTGCTTTTCAGCTTCCTTTACCATCTTGAAAAAAACTTCCGGACTCTGTAAAAATTATATCACATTCAATAATGAACATCTCAATCATCATGAAATGCAGTTATAGAGATTATTCAAAAGTAAAGGCGAACTCCTATAGACTTTACCATCGTTGTTTGCTGTACCCATTTCAGACCACGTGATGACACTTTTGGGAGTTGATTCTTTTACGTGTAAAATATTTCAACAAAAGAACTTTTCTCAAGGGTCATGTGGTTTAAAATGCGCAATTTGCAAATAAATGAAGGTAAAGATGTCTCTTAAGCGGCCAAACAAACTTGGGCAGTTAGGCAGGTGGTCTCTGGACAGATGTACTTTTGCCGAATTACTGGTTGACTATCAAAAGTCTTGGCCTTCTCCAACTAACATGTCAGCCATGTCAGTAGACATTTTATTCTCATCGACCAGTTAAAAACTTCCTTTACGTTTGTTGAAAAAGTAAGGCCTTCATAGATAGTTGATAGACTCGGTCCCTAACCACACCAGGAGCCATGACGTAGTGGCAGGATCTTTCATGATGTTAAAAATATAAAACTATAGGCTCCTGGATAACTATTGGTCAAGCACTGCTTACTTCATCGCAGTGACCTCAAAACTGACCCAGAATTAAAGCATGCATTTTGGCTTTTCTTAGACGTCAAGTGACCACAAAATAATGGTTCAAAGTCGAGGCTGGACTTGATAAAATGCAGTTAATGTATGAATACATCAAGTCCAATCTCGACTCGGAGCCATAGTTTTGTGATCACTAAAAATCCATTCTAAATTAAAAAGCATATGCAGATAATATTTAGACTATATTGCTATTATGCCGTATCAGTGCATTCTGAGACTGTAAACTCGATCAAACAACACCAAACACGAGAAAAAGACCATGCGTCTTTTATTTGTTGTTACTTGATCGGGTAACGTTGCCAGAATACAATGTTAAGGCAGACTAGCAATATGGTCCATGGGACACAAGTATATAAATTCAATATCGATAAACCCAATAAGGCCAAAAAGGACTGACCATGTTACCGCCATAGGCCTTGGGCATTATTGGTTGTGGTTGGGGAGGGCTCTGTGGCGGTTGCTGTCGTTGTATCAAGAGATGAGCTTCATCCACGGTCCTTGTTGGTTGTGGCATGTGAATGTTAGATGGCAGTGATGAAGGATGTCTGGTGGGTGAACCAACATTTTGGGGAGAAAACCCCTGAGCAACCCAAAATGGATTATCGTTATAGCTCCTAAACACCTGTGGTGGACTACCAAGGGGCATTGGTACAGGAGGGCTGCTCCCTATAGGTGCTGGCATACGATGCTCAGGATGTGCCCCTGGAGAGGCCATGCTCTCTGATACACTTCTAGGCCTCTCCCTTGGTTGTCCAGGAATGTTCCTGGCCTGCGGACTGTGAAAGTGCGGCATATGAGTCCAGGCATTCATGGGATTTTCCAGTGGGGGCATCAGAGGGAAACCAGGAGGAATCTGAGTAGGGATCCTTGCCTCATCGGACAGTTTTCCAAGATGTTGTTGTGGTGATAAGAATGGTTGAAGTGGTGATCCACCAGGATGAGTACGTACAGAGCCCTTTGATGGGCTCATGAATTTTTCCGGTGGTAAAAGCTGAACACCGTAAGGTACGTTTTTACCAGGAAGACCAGGGTTTGTGAATGCAATTGGGACTACTGGTCCGAATCCTGGTCGAGGTGCCTCTTGGGGAATACCTGGCGCATGGGAGGTGACTGAGTTGTTTTGAGTGTCTGTGTGAGCGGAGGATGGCAATGAAATTGTAGAGACACGATTGAGTTGATCCCCAACCTGTTGCACAGGTCCAAGGTTACTTCTCGAGGCCTGAGAAACTTGAGGCTGAGGCTGCTCTTTGGAATTATTAACTCCAGGATTATCACCTTGGATTGCAACGGGCTTTTCATTTGACTCTGTTTGTTTCTCTAGGAATGCCTGTCCCTGTCCCGTGGGCATACTGCTTGGTTTTTTAACTCCATCTGGTGGATTAGGCGCTCGCATTGCATCTCTGGGAAAAGGGTCATTGGGGAGAGACCCTGCAAGATGGTCCTCGTTTTTCTCGGTGACGGTATTCTTTCTCGTAATCTGAATGGGGACCGTAGAAGCGCGTTTACGGGGACTTGTATTCATCTGCGCAAAAGGACGATTGCTCAATTTAGATCGTTCTTCAGGTCTATCTCTTTCTTCTCTTCGGTTTTTCTTAAGTCTCGGACATTCTCTGGCGATGTGTCCAATGTGACCGCAAACACGACATGTTCGGTCGCTAGGCGCGTCACATCCGTCCGTCAGGAAGTCTACATGGAAGTAGTAGTCGATCAAGATATGAAAGGGAAGGACATGTGTTGGAGGTGGGAAACCAAACCTTTCTCGACCACGAGCTAGAGCATTCTTGATGAATGTTCCCATCTTACGTGAGATACCTGCACCAAGATTGTGATCGAGGTTGAAGGGATCTGTAAACAAATAAATAAATAAATGGATGGATGGATGGATGGATAAATTCTCTCATTTCTCAATAACTCTCATTATCTTTTATGTAAAGAATACGATTGTAGAGGGAAGATTGCACTGGTGTACAAACAAACACACAGAGACAGACAGACAGACAGACAGACAGACAGACAGACAGACAGACAGACAGAGACAGACAGACAGACAGAGACAGCCAGCCAGTCAGAGACAGACAGACAGACAGACAGACAGACAGACAGCCAGTCAGAGACAGACAGACAGACAGACAGACAGACAGACAGCCAGTCAGAGACAGACAGACAGACAGACAGACAGACAGACAGAGGGAAAGACAAACTAGTAAACAAACCTTCCACAGCGAAAACATGTCGTGTCCACATCCTCTCGAATTTTGTAAGTCTTTTGCTTCTTCTACAGCAAACCACTTCATGCTCCCAATCAAATGTTTCTGTGAAGTACCGCAAAAACCCTATCCACAGGCTTCCCACACTTTCTGTATTTCGTCTTTTGGGTTTCCACACTTTGGACTGTAGAATAACAAACAAAAAAGCATTGTTTGATAGCTGTTATGATCGGGTGCAGACAGAGTCAGTCACTGGCAGATATAACGCATTAGTCTTGAAATTGAAAGTGGAAGCACAAAATGTTGACCGTTGGAAAATGGTAAAAATTCAACAGGAGTTGGTAGTAACTACGGAACGTCTAGTCATGAAAAGCGCGCTTACTGCAGCTAGTAGTCCAATAAATAAGTCTTTTCTTACCAGGTTTTGGAGGTCACCATAAAACCAGCAATTCCAGCCATCAATCATGTAACTTGGCTGAGTATCCCCTACGTACAGTTCCTGTAAAACCGGTATGACCGGTGGATCTCGTTTTTGTAGAAAGTGTAATAGCATGAGTATGTAAGCGTACGAAGAAAGACTTCCTTTAGAAGCGTCGCCAATATCACAAACCTATCGGAGAGAATCAAACATATAAACGTAACACAGTGGTAGAGCAGATTTGTTTGAGTTTTGAAAAGTCACGGCACGGTCACGGCAAGGTGCAGGTTCCAGATACAAGAAAGTGTCCTCCACAGCACCAGCGAATGGAAAAAAAAAATGGAAAAATCAAGCAATAACGTACAACAATATTTTTCGCGCGCCTTTGTTCTCGTATATTACTCTACATGGTCAATGTCCAAAGTGTTGGAGTGTGCAGTTTCTATTTTCTTCTGTGGATTTCATCTTTCATTGGGTTTTCTGTGCAAATAAATGACGTTCCCAAACACGCCTAGTCAGTACATCCTGGGCATCAGAAGCACACTCGTTCTATATATGAGCGGAAAGTCAGTGCTTCAGGCGCCAAAAAAGTGTGCATAAGACACCGGAGGCCGGTAGCGAGAGAACCGAGAACAAGCACCGGAACAAGAGGGTCTCTGGAAGGCAGCGTATACCTAGTAGCGAATAAAGACAGGTTAGGCCTGTAGTAAATAAAACAAGGTTGAACCCGGTACCTTAGCGAACAGCTTCAAAGTGTAGCCCAGTATAGCGACCCTATCGTCCAGTTTTGCATATGTAGCCAGCATCTTAGTGTTCTCAAGGGCCAGTACATTGTATAGACTGATATCAGCCTCTCGCTTAACACTACGAAGGTAGAATTTCACGATGGGTACCTGAGGAACACAGATACAAAATAAAATTTGTTAAATTGGCATATTCCGCTAACATGGCTAGCGCTGCCATGTGTTTATTACTTGACTCTCTCGCCTGACACGGGAAACACTTCTGGTTCAGTGCCGTGTCGTGAGAGCTTTTCTCAGAGACTCTTCTCCCATTGATTGGTTCAAGAGATGTGTCCGTACGGCTAATGTTTCCTTTCACAGTCATACGAAATCTACTCTGACTACTACTCACCGATAACAAAAGCAGGGGACTGGAACTGAGCTTTTCAAATTTGATTTTAAACTCAAACAGGCGTCATTACCTTTGCTGTCGTTATAGCCACCACACTACTGCAGTCTCTGTGTTGTTTTAGTTTCTTGGCTAGTTGGTTGATTATATTGATACAGTCCAGGTCCTCTTTGTATTTCCCTTCCAATGTCATGCAGATGTCCAGATCACTGTCTTTAAACCCAAACCCGTTCATAGATGATCCAAAAAGGTGCAACTGGGCATCTGCCGGCAGAAAGGAAAAACTTAAGCTTGTATTTTTTCACTCTGCAGTCCCTCATCTGGTATTGAAACTTACCCGGGAAGACTTCTTGGATATAGTCCTCAAGATTCCACAACACAGATTCTCTGAATCTTCTTTCTTCTGGTAGAAAGGCGATCAGTTCTGCAAGGAAATTTAAATAGACCAATATTATATTATTTACAGCTTGGGTAAAAAAGTTTTCCCTAATTCAGATCCCGAGGGAATCATTTCTTTGTTTTAATAGTTATGCATGAGAAGAAAAATGAATATGGATACAACTCAAACAAAGAATCGTTTTCTTATGGGAACTGAATTTGGAAAATAAGTTGGTTTATTTGTTTATTTATTTGATTTATTTTGCTCATTGCTGGAGATATGAATAACTAATAGAATTATCCATGAATTTGAGAAGCTATATGAAACACAGCAAAGAGTGTTTCATCCTCTATCCAAACACCTTGAAGTCGGTTCAAAACTTGTCTGCGCCTCATTTTTTCAATCCACTTTTTGGTGTTTGGATATCGGATGAAACACTCCTTAGCCGTGTTTGCGCTATTATTTCTCTTACCTCTCGCCTTAGAGCAGACAGCAGTAACCAAGTCAACAACTTTTGGGTTCAAATGTGGCAAGGGTTTTAGTGCTGGTTTTCTAAGATCAGGACATCGGCTTGACATATGGCCATCCTTCTTGCACACTTGGCACTGAACTTCTGGCCTCCTTCCTCGGGACAATGCCTCAGGCTTAAATTCGTAAACAATTGGTGTTTGCAGTTGGTTTTTGGTCGGGTTTTTCATTGGTGCCCTGGTTTTGGAATTCTGTGACACATCTTTTTCAGTTATCACAATCAGGTTTCTCATCTTATTTTCCAATGCAGTTATTTCTTTATCCTTTCCTTTGATAATCCCCACTTGACCCCCAACAGCCACGCCCTCCTCGTCTTCCAAGTCATCCATCTGAAATATGTCATCATCATTTGATCTCTGTGATTTCATTCCAGACCTAGTTTTTCTAGCTGTTGGTCTGCCATCTTTGTTATCCTCATCTGATAGCTCCTCGTACACTTCAACTTCATCGCTGTCTAATCTTGGTTGCCTTTGCTTTGGGGTAGAGATGGGTTCAATCATGGGTCTATGATTTGCTTCTGTAGGAAATTGTACAAAAATCTCAATTAAAAAACAAGTTACAAAATCAGCCCAAAAAATTCAAAATTTCTATTTATGCAGTCAGACTGTTTCTCACCTGCTGTTCCTTTTGGAGGTGTTCCAAAGTATACAAATGATGTATGCATACAATGAATGATATAGTCAAAAACTAGAATGAAATAAAGGGTATACAAAGTCAGTATGCATTAAATATATATAGATGAAGACTAGCTTGGAAACTAGCATCGACTGCCTCTGTGTTTTTGGTTAAATCAAATGTCAGTTATAGATAATTTTATAACCGTTGGCAAGAATGATAACTGATGTTTCGGACGTTAGTCCTTCGTCGGAGTAAACCAAATTATATTTAATAATGCATTGATGTGCCATAATCTATATCAAAAAATGAAGGTGATAGTGGGATAGGGAGTATTATTTTACATGCATCATACCTTTATCACTGGTTACTGTTGATACATTGTGACCTGTTATGTATGGATCTAAAGAAAAATATTTCAATAACATTTATTTAGAAAGCAAATATTAACTTGAGTAATGTAGGTCAGTGAAAGACCTTGGTACAAATGTCCATCAACAGGTACTAATACATGTAGATTATTTTGCGTACCTTCTATTGCAAATCTCCTATGGCCCCATCGCCTGGTCTCCCTGCAGAATGGCTGCTTCACTCTTATAGATATAGCATTCTCATCTGTTTCAAACTCTACACAGTAATATCTGGACAAAGCCGTGACAAAAAAAAGTAAAAAAGAAATTAAAGATGATGGATGTTAGTCAGACAACAATGATTACCTTACATATGATATACAAGGCCTTAAGGCTTGCTTTCTATTTGTAAGAGATGTTCAGAGAATCACTCTTTAAGCAAGCAAAACGTTTCTGACCAGCAAAGCATCATCATGATGTGGTATTTGTTATTATTTTGCATTTGCTGTAAGTTTTCCACAGTTATACGAAATCTCTATATCATGATTTCAGACAAAGTTTTAGTACATAAAATGAATCTGACAGTATTCATTTGTATAGTACCTGAAAAGCCTAAACCATAATAATCCCAGAGAAGCAGTATTTGATGTGCTGAACTTAAGTTGATCCTCAGTTATTTCCTGTTGAAGTAAAAGAGTTTGTTTACAATGGATGACAACTCAAACACTGGATCCTGCCTTCTGACATTTATCATGAATAAATGGTCTGAAATGGGAAGACTCCTTAGGGCTCATCGATCTTGGATGTCAAGAGTTCTATCTCTGAGTTAGCCATGCCCTGACTTGGATCAGCCCAGAGGTTGTCTCAGGGTTTGATCTGTGAGGTATTCATGACCTGACTACCCAAGAGGTTGTTTCAGGGTTCAATTTGTGGGATAACCAGGTTTGCATAATAAAACTGAAGTTTCTATTGAGGCTACCATGTATGAGGAAAGACAAGCTTGATACAGATAATTCTTTTCTTAACCTTACCTCTTGCTCATTCAGTCTGGGTAAAACAGGTTGACTTGTGCACTGAAGGAACTGTATCACCATTAGAGCAAAGCAATATGGAGCTAGTCCACCATCTGTCTTCTTATCAATGGAGCAGCACTACATAATATTAATAATTAATCAAAGGCAATTATAATTAGATGATTTCATCCCTTTTGAGGTTCTGTACCCTCATGATGGTAACTAGTCACACATGTGCACTGCTGAACATAGAGAACCTTGAAACACGGTTATTAAAGGAACAAGGGGCCTCAAAATGAGTATCTTTTGCAACAAAAGCTTGGATAGGAAGTAACATGTTACCTGTGCCCAGAACCTAAAGCCAACAACCAGCTTCCTCACAACTGGGTTAATCTCTCCATAATGTTTGAGCAGTTCAGAAGTCTTACAAACCTTCATCAGATAAAGAGATATTAATTAAAAGTAATTAGTTTAATTAGTTGAGCTAGTAAGAATAATCCATGGAAAACAAATCAAAGACTACAAGTACAGTAGTTACAGTCTTACCATTTTACTTCCACAACTAAGATGACAAGCTAAACCACTAAAATTCAAAAGGAAAAAATATAAGTGTTATGAGTACATCTAGTACATGACTTTTAAAATGAAATACTTTTATTGTGAAAGTAGAAGGATCTCAGACATTATGTTGTTTAAGATGGCATTTTGTGACCAGGCATGATCAGAAGGTCTTATAATACAGTAATTCATAATTATAAGACCTTTTTATCATGCCTGATCACAAAATTCTTTTTTTCATTGTCTTATAATGTTGTTGTTTGTACCCAAGCTATACCAGAATGCATCTTGTTTTTGAAATTTGAAGATCTTCATAGCAGTTATGTTGTAGACAGGAATAGCAGAATGTTTTTGCATGATGGGATTTCCTGGGTATTTGCTATATGACCTTTGCTACACACCAACTACTTACGTGTTTTTGTGGGTAAAAGATATTTGAGGAACATTTAAATCAAATTCATCTTTAACATCAATACAGCGATCTAGAAGAGAACAAGAAGCAATGATGGACAGGTTGTTACGATTAAATTACATCATTCTAGAAAATGCTTTTGTTGTGTACTCTTTTATTTTTGGTTTACAAGTATTTCTTTGTGGCTGTATTACCATTTCTTTCGAGGATTTCCAATAGTTTGAGAAGCCCCTGAGGTACAGAAATCTAGAAAAAGAAAAAAAAAAATGAAATTTTTTGAAATGGGAAATATCAAGAACGCAGTCAACCTTAAGATCATCAAACAAACTTAGTTAGTTGGAGCATCTCTCAAGGAATTGAAATGGAAAATCCATCATTTTCAACTAAAGGGGCAAGGTTAGAAGTGGAAGGCACTTACTTCTTCAGGGAGAGTTAAGTCCAGGTTGACATCACTGGTCTTGAATCCAAAGCATGTTAGGGAAGATCCATAGAGAGTTAAGTAGCTACCTATAAGGATGAATAATATGTGGAATACTTAACATACCTACTGAATAACAAACCCTATTCACATATATGATTGTATAGACCTAGCAAGGACGGATCCAGCCAAACAATATAGGGGATAGTAGGGGACAGTAGATAGGGGAGGGGCTCGAGAGGATTCAAAAACATAAAAGATTAGGTGGAAGATGTGGGTATAAACTAAGGCAGTAAACGAGGCTGGAAAGGGGGTCTACAGCCCCAAGTTGCCCCTCCCTGGATCCACCCTTACCTAGAGACCTTTTCTGGGATAACAAAAAGGGTAATACATTGTGGTGGTGGTGGTGGTGCCAAAGCTATAACAATGCATCCTGTCTATGTAACTCAGAAAATGTCTATGAGGGAATGTGTACCAATGAAAGTAACAGAGTGTGGCTCGTGTTAGGTATGATGATTTCAGAGCAGCCCAGTACTAATTCATTCTACATTCAGTAATAAGGCAAGCAGGAAGTAGCAAAAGCGTGAAAGAAGTGCAAAGAGAAGAAAAAACGATACACAAATAATTTGACTGTTAGCACCATGCTCTATTCTTTAACACAGCACAGTTCTCAACCAATCAGAACCTATAACAACATGAATGTAAATAGTACCTGTGATATAAGACTGCACAATCTCCTGTACTTCATTTTTAACTTGTAATCTGACATTCAAGTCTTTGTCGGGGTCTAGACCATATTCTTGAACCACGGACTCTAACATTGTCTCCAAGGCATCAATATGTTTAGTGGTGGGCTGAGCAATTCTCTTCATTGTCAATATCGGCCCTTTAATCTAAAAGGACAAAACAAAAACATTAATTTTTACTTGCCTGGTCTTCCTGTGGTTACGTTCCACAGGGTACCCAAACGATGTACTAGCAATACCTTTTTATTCTTCTTATGTCCCTTGCCAGATATGTGGTTTTTCACATCCTGCATCTTTTCCAGTACAACATAACAGACTTCACAACAAAACTGATTGTTTCCATATTTTTCAGGGTCCTAAAATAAAGGTAAAACTGCCTTAAAATGTGTTACATCAGTATAGTAATTCCTGTTCCTGTTACTCTTTTTCATTTATTATCTGGTTTCCCACTGATGTGACAGAATATCATGTGGTATCTGGATCTCCATTTAAATTTGCTTTTTATCCCACATCATAGAAAATGCAGCCAATTAGAAAGCAGGAAAGCATATCATATATTGTACATCATTGTATTTTCTATGATGTGGGATAAAATGGTTTTTCAAGATATATCATGTATGTCCCAATTATCACTTCTATATACTATTATAAAGTATTTGAGATACTTTGCATGCTCTGATTGGCTGGTGACCATGTTTATATTAGACAGAGACATGCTCAGCCTTGTTGTCGTAAAAAGTTCAAAAATATTTTATAAAAGGAATATAAAATGTCCGCTTGTGTCTATATACAGTACTGTGATATAAACACTCTGTTGAGCACTCGAGAAGTCAAAGATATAATATAATACCAACCCAGTCGCCAGCCAATCAGAGCACGCATAGTATCTCAAATATTTCTCTTCAATTTCTCTCTTGCTCAACAGCTCCTAGCGTGTTTATATCACAGAATATAGACACAAGCACCGTTCTATATCCCTTAATTATATATTATCCCTCTTACCTTTAATTTTGACACCAGTTTTATGAAGTTTTGTTCTTCTAGATCTTTAATCATTACCTCAGAAACATTAGGTTGCTAAAAGTATTTCAAAATGTAAAGATCACAGTCATAAAACCAAAGAGAAAAACATAAGTTAATAAAGTCATAATAATTTTTCATATCATCATATGATCTAAATAATTATTTCATGATTACTTCAAAAATTATTTAGCTGTATTGAAATTTTTGGCAAGAAAATTGAATTTCATTTGATACTTTAAAGATTACATGACATTTGCTGGCCAACCGTACTGAACTATTGAGGGTTTTAACACTGCAATGGATTGATCGATTATTTAATAATTCTCAAAAACGTAAACGTGGTGTGCAATTATTTAAATTATACAATCAATAAACATATTTAGACCAAATAGATTGCTTTAGATGTTTACCATTGCGTTATTAGTAGCATCAATCTTGGGCTGTGATTGACTGGACTCTTTTCGTGTCTCTACAGATCCAGTTTTGACATCTCGGTTGTTTACGGATTTCTCCATCTCTGCTTCTGCACTTTTATCTTTACTAGCTTCGCTTTCCATTGCTTAACTCATCAAATATTCACGTCTGACATAGCGGCGAGTTTCGTTACCACATCCCGGAAGAACTCGACATTTGACAACAAGATTGAATCTCCAGGTCTGAAATGTTGAGGCTTCCCTGTGCTTCAAGCTCGAAAAACAACAAAGAAACTTGAATAACAAGCCTCATATCTGAACAATGGAAGTCTCAATGGCCTCGTCTACCACATGCAGTGCTCCTTTTCCCGAAAAAGGAACCCAAGTAGTACAGAAATGAAGAAATCCTAACGATAACAAACTCATAAATTCCATTCAGCCGCCATTTTCGAAAGTAAATTATTGTAATTTACCAGGCATTTCTTTCAACGATCATCCGCTGAAAATACGTCGAAGGCTTTCCGTAAATGCTTCGAGACCCATCGCACTTCCTCGTGGACTTGTCGGGTTTGGATTTTAGTCAATCAATTTTCGCAATATATCCGAAGGTTATCGGAGGGCGCACGCTGGGTTTCCGGAAATGTGCGAGAGATTCCGTTTTCTCTTTGCTGAAGGATGTTTAGTCATGCAAAACACGATCGACGGGGGAAAAGAAGCGTCTTTTTTGCAGTTTTAACATGAACAAGTAGCATATTTAAAGCCTAGTAACACGTCAACAGATTCTCGAAAAAACAAAAATGGCCGAAGAAAAGCGTCCCAAGTACATGAACTGGATCTTGGAATGCATCAATTTGTTGAGAAGTCGAAAATCAAGACCCGACCTTGAGAGAATATGCCGTACTATGCTAAAATGTCACGGAGTATCCGAAAAAGACACCGAAGAAGACCTACGAGCTCTTGTAGAAGCCAAAATAGTCACTAGAAGATCATTCAAAGGCGCTATATCTTATAGAAATTCCGCGGGCTGGAGTAAAACCCACGGGCCGGGTCGTACTTCAAGGGCCGGTAGATGGGTAACAGAAGCAATTCGCGTCCTTGACCGAGGAAGCGGTGTTAGTACACACGATGTTGAACGCTATGTTGAAGAAAAGCATCCCTATTACAGCAATATCAAACCACGGATTAAACTAGCTGTTAATAGTGATGTCGAGAATGGTAGACTGTGGATGGTTGGGGACGGACGGTATCGACTATTGGAATCAGCCGAGGTAATTTATTAGCAGAAGCTAGACAAACAATCAAATGGTGGGGCTTGTTCTTTTCACTAGCGTTTTTTTATATTCGCAAAATTCGTTGAATATTCTTTTGTTTTATACTTAAAAGCATCACTAGTGTGATGGTATTTGCTATTTATCTTATGTTTTAAATGGCAGGAAATCTATTTCATTTACTTAAATCTTCTAAGCTCTATTTAGTTTTTAAGCTATATACATATTTGTAAGGGGGTGTTGATGTTGCTGTGGTATCACCATGTCTTTGATTATATCGTAAATGTATATACAAATCTACATTATTATTGTGTTCATTGCCTTACAGACCATACCACATCGCATATCAGCACGTCCAGACAATTCCAACCATCCGTCTTCATTAATGCATGTAAAAACAAAACATTGCCTTACTTTTTTTTAAAAAAATACCAACTTGTTAGGGAATTTATTATGTGTTTTAGGTGGAGTGGGTGGCTTGTATTAGACGTCATTCTCAGGTATATCAGGTGACCATCCCCGACAGCACATACACTGTCTGGGAATGATCAAGAGCCACTAATAGAGTTTTGACCAGGCCACTTAAAGAGGTGTGGCTTTTACAGGAGCTCTCATTGCAACTTTGACAATAAACCTTTTCACGGTTTAAAAATTGTCTTCAATGGCCATGCAATTTTATCCTGAATTTCTCACCTTCTTTTGTTAAATTAGCAACAAATGAAGGTTCAAACAAAAGAAGATGAGATATTTGGGATATATCTCAATCGCACTGAAGAAGATTCTTAAATGTTGAAAAGCCTTATTTAGATGCTTGAGAGATTGACTGATTTCAAATAAGTGGCATTATTATTGCATTTTTGATTGATTATATCTCTAAATTTTTATTGCTTGAATTTACTACCTATCAGAAGATAGTTTATTATGCTTGTCAGATGTGAGAGTCAGTTTTCAAAAATTATGATATGGCAAGGTTATCCAGAAAAAGTAATTGGTACAATTCAATAAGTTCCCTGAACAGTTTCAATCCTGCACTGTGATTTGAATTTTGTGTTATCCCATGAAGTATGATAATGTCATTCTTTGTTTGAGAAATATCAATACCCTTACCAATAAACAAAGAAATGATACTAAAGGGAAAACACTTGGTTAAAAGTTTTAGGGAAACATAGGTGGTGTAGTGGTGTCTAGCACTCACTCCTCACCAATGTGACTTGCGATTGAGTCCCATTGCACTCAGTTTTGTATGTGAGTAGAGTTGTTTGTTGGTTTTCTCCTTTGCTTTGAGGGTTTTTCTCTGGGTTCTCAAGTTTTCATTTCTACTTGAAAATCAACTTTCAAATCCCAATTATTCGTTCTAGACCTTGACAGTAGGGAGCTTAACTCTGTTGCATGTGAGTATCCCACACTGTGAGCCAACAACAGCCAAAGGTTAATACCAAGCTTCAGACCAAAAATAAGTTTTGTTTAGTAAGCAGG
>OCZR010023484.1:46600-68789 GCA_900234385.1 Anemonia viridis
ATGTGCCACCTTCTGATGAGGAGTGAGTATCATTATCTTCCTTGTTTCTGGGGGGGGCATGAGTTGAGGGAGAACCCTGTCAAACAAAGATTATATTTCATTTCATAAATCAGTTTTCAAAACACCTGGTAGATATACATCTAAAACATTATTACGTGACTACTCAACTTTGATAAAATTGCGACCCTTCTTTAGTCACGTTACTCATGTACAACTCATGCTAATCTCTTTACTATCAAGTGTACTAAGAAGATAGCAAGAGTATGGGGCGCTGAACCCTCCCTCAGGCTATGCCCCTGTGTAGGGAAGACACATGTGTAGGGAAGATACATCAAAAGTGTACCAGATTATACCAAGAAACAAAGTCAAATAATCAGTGCATTTTGTTTTCTGCTCAGGTATTCAGTAGATGCTCCACCAAGAATGGGAAAATACAATTCTGATACACATGAAAAACTGGGTTCCTATGCTGCAAGGTAAATGTGTTTGATAAATGACGATGATGATTCTGATGATAATGGTGACGATGGCGACGATGATGTTGGTGAGGGTGAGGGTGAGGGTGAGGGTGAGGGTGAGGGTGAGGGTGAGGGTGAGGGTGAGGGTGAGGGTGATGGTGATGGTGATGGTGATGGTGATGATGATCATGATGATCATGATGGTGATGGTGATCATGATCATGATGATGTAATGGGATGAAAGTAATGATGCATGATAAACTCATCCCTACTATTATATTTCTCACAGACTTGCAGATTACGACGAAATCGAGGACACGCCAAGAGATTCAACACCAAGAAACAGACCAGATTTGTACGTATCTTTAGCAGACAGGCAGCTGACTCGACCCTGTACCGGCTCCCTCCATGTTCTACTGATTATATTAACTCACTAGTGCGATACTCGGGAGATTGGCTCCCGATCGCGGCTTTGATGACTTTGTTTTGAGTTGAATCAGTTTGAATATTAACCATGGCCGCAAACTGGAGATAACCCCAGAACTGATTTGAAGTGGGGTGCGTCCTTTATCGCCAAAGGGAAAATCAGATAATTATTTAAAAAAGGGCGAAGTGCCTGGAAAACTGCCATTCGGCGTTCGCGCCTTGAGACTTTTTCAAAATAACTGTAGATTCCAAGTTTTCTTTGGTAAATGAATGATTTGCGCGTGCATTTTGTCAGGCAAATCCCCAACGATCTTGACCTGACACGCGAAAGTCTTTTGCAGCGTGAGAAAATTGGTGTGACGTTATCAAAGAATTCCGGCTTCGCCTTGTACACTTTGATCTCTAGATGAACGTCCAGTCTAGTGTGTGGCTAGTGTCTTTACCGATAAGAAGTTGACTTCATTGTCTGCCTTACTCAGAATACAGTTGATGAATGATCATGTATGACTTATTAGCGAGCTTAAGATTTTCAAAATCTACGACGGCGACGTCAACCGGAAGTGTAAATAATATCTCACTTTGGGTTTTCCCGCCATCAAAGTCTGTCTTCCATGTGGATGAGTTGACTTTACTGACATTGTTTTGAATGAAATCTCCAATGAACAGAACCCCAGGGTGAAGTTATTTACACTTCCGGTTGACATCTCCGTCGTAGATTTTGTAAATCTTACGGTCGCTATATTGCGATTTCAAGCCGACGAACGGGTGAAAATTTGGCCGTAGGGTTAGAACTTACCGTCATTATAAACCGCTATTAGCTGCGCAAAATTAAATCGCAATAAGTTTAGTATCTGGATTCTTCTATCGCGCGGTAATTCTGAGCCGACATATATACGCTCTCTTGTTATATCGCAGTGTATATTTTTGTACTTACTTCTATCCTTTGACTGTTGTATTATTTTAGAGACGAACATCGAGGACCAATACATCATTACCCATCAAGGTGAGTGAGTAGTGTACGATCATGATAAAACTGCGCGCAAGAAGTTTTGACTGGAGAAATTACAAAATGTATATAATTGTGATTCTTGTTTTCTCTTGCAGTCCACCTGAAGAACCTTTTCAAAGAGTAAGTTTTCTTTTTTTTTTTTTTGGTCTTCTTCTTCTAGTTTTTATCGTTTTTGTAGCTTGTGATAGTGGAGATGATCTCATGTTTTATGTTTTCGTGATTATAATGACGCCTGATGGTAGTGATGATAATGAAGATGATGATAGTGGTGGCGATGATGTTGGTAATGATGATGGAAACAATACACGTTGATAATGATGGTGATGCCGACGATGATGATGCTGGACGATAGTTATTAATTCTCAGTGAACTTGTTGATATATAGGAAACTGCTCTACAACTTCGTAGTCCTACCGAAGTTGGACATGTCCTAGATCCAAGTCAACAAGACGAACTGGAAGGTCTTATATCTAACCTGGAAAACGATAACCGGTAAGTCTAGATGTGTGACAAAAACTCTGCATGGTTTAGAGCCCTCGCGGCACCTTCTGGAATACAGCTCAAGTTGGAAGACAAAACAATAGGTCTCCAGGTCTCAGGAGATTGAAATTCTTATGTTTTGTCCTCCAAATTGAGCTGCTTGGATGTCATGTGCACGCGGATATATTCTTCAAACGCACTCTATAGACCTGAATCATGATGACGTTTCGTACTTCGAATTCTCAAAGAAGATTTACATTTCAATATCAAAAAAAAGTTTGAAAAGATTGGTAGTACTAGACGTATGAAACGTCATCATGTCTCAGGTCTGTTGACTTGCATATCAGGTTTTGACCGGCTGCCGCAAGACATGTGAACCCATGTTCAAACCTCCGTCACCAAATAAAACTATTCTCATTCAAGCTATTTCTCGTCAATATTCACAGAGCTCTTCGTGACGAGATCGACAGCATTCACCAACTCCAGCTCCAAAACCTCAGTCTGAGCACGTTGGATAACTCAGACGAAGCAGAGGTGCTGCGTCAGCGGAAAGAGAGGCTATTGGCTCGTGAGGAAGTACTGGAGTCACACAATCAACAACTGGAAATACAACTCACTCGACTGAGATCTTTATTACACCAGGTATTGATGGAGAATGAACTCAGAAGAACTGAACAATGGTGTTAGTTTTGATAGGTTGTTTGTCTGGCCGATGTGTCACGCAACGCTTTGTATGTCACAGTGTGTTATGGTATGTCACTCGAACCCCTTGCAGCACGTCGGAATGCAGCTTGGAGGACAAAAAAAAGGTTGCAATTCTCAAGAGATTGAAATTCTTTTGTTTTTTCCCTCCAAATTGAGCTGCTTTGACGACTCTTGAAAGGGCGTGTATCACACGATTCTTGAAGAACGCGTTACCGGGTGTGGTCATAGAGAACCGCACTTCCGTATCGTTCCCGTAACGAAAACTGCGTGACAATAACATCAACAGACAAATCAACCTTCTCCTTTTTCTTTTCATTCACGTTTTTGCTTGTGTAAAAGGATACATTAATTCAAAACTAAAAAAAATATAAATCATAAAAATGATCAAATAATCCATCTGTAGTAAACGGTAGTAATTTTAATTTTAATCATTATTATTATTTTCTTTATTTTGATTCAAATCTATTTCATTATATTTAAGTAATTTAAAACATTTAAAAATCGCAATCGATAGGCTCGGTTCGAGCGTCAATCTTCTCATGAGCCGAATGCAGTGAATACAATGGATAAGACCGTCTTCTTTGATGTCATTAGATTCAACTGATGATGAGAAGTTCGACGTTTGAACTGGCGCTTATTATCATCCATAAAACAAATAAGACCAAGCATTCGCTATAAATCGAGTTCTTTATCCCCTAACCCCACCCCCCTGAGTGCCTTATCCAGGTTGCTGTGGGGGTGGGGTAAAATGTAAGAACTCAATATCAATCAGATTATAAAAGAATTTCATTTTGATACAAAAATAATTTCAAAGAGTAACTTGTAAAGAATCTAAATTATAAATCACGATAAAGTTTTTGATTTAAAAAAATTTTTTTTCGTTATATTTATTGTTAGATTTATTATTACTGCGTTTTTCATAATTACGCGGACACCGAAGATACGAGTTGCCAGTTGGAATTTGCTTTTTCACTGCCGCCAGTCAAAAATATAAAAGGTACCGACTGATTATCATTGATTGACGGAAGCGAAAATGCTGTTTTGGTATTTGAACTTTACTGTCCGCGTAATCATGAAAATCACAGTAAGCATTTTTACTGCAAATATATATATATGATACTGCAATAAACTAAATAAATCCTGCTGAATAAAGTCTGAAAAGTTATAAAGAATTAAATTGTGAGTTAAATTTTAACATTAAGGGAAAGATCGTGTAATACAAATGTCAAATCCCTGGAAATGAGAAATAGCCCACTTTCGATATCCTGGTCGAGTGATCACAAACAAAGCAATTCAAAACGAGGCCCAGGGGAAACAAAAGAATAATTAGGACTACTCCTTTGTTTCCCCTGGGCCTCGTTTTGAATTGCATTGTTCCAGAATAGCGAAAGTGGGCTATTGTTTTTGTCCGGAGTGCGTTTTTTATTAAACATATACCTTCTAAAGCGATTGAAACCTTAACCTGACCATCAACCTTCGACCACACTAGTTTACCGCTAGTTATCATCTTAGTATCAACCTTCGTTGTTTGTTGTGCCCATTTCAGACCATGTGATACCACTCTTGGGAAGTTGATTCTTTCTTGTGTAAGAGTTTCATTTCTCAAGCGAATATCTTGGGTTGTCTGGAGAAATCAAGAGAAAATTATACAAGAGAAGGAATCCCCGTGACCCATCATCAGCCCCGATTGATTCTATTTTTAGCTCCGCGCGCTATTTTGAAATTGTCTGATTGCGCAACAACCATGCCAAAAACATAAACAACGTAATGGCTGCTAGTGTTGTTGTTTTGATTTCCGTAACAGCGCCTACGTGCAAGAATTGAACCAATCAGATAGCTAGCTAAAAATAGCGCGCGGAGCTAAAAAAAGCATCAATCGGGGCTGATGATGGATACAAGTATCTATATAGGAGATTCCTTCTCTTACATGATTTTCTCTTGGCAATATGCATACGAAGCTAATGAGATCTGTTAACCTAAACGTCGACTAAATTGGGCTCCTGTAATAAAACGCTTCTAAATTCACCAGCAGTCTCAAATCGTCCTCAAGCCGGACTAAAAAATATCCCTTATCATTAGAACCATTTTTCCCTCGTAAAAGATATTTATGGCACAAGTTAGAAAATGCCGGACCTCTTCTTTTTTCGTCTGTGCTACTTTCCAAGCCACTTCCTTCTGACAGCTACGGCAGAAATCCATAACCATTGGTATTCTACTCAGGTCTGCGCAGGTCTTGAAATGTATATTGCTTTTTCGTTGCCAATGACAGCCTGGCTAGATAGTCATTAATGAAGGATTTACAAAAAAAACCAATATAAATAATGTTTCAACTACATGAATAATCCGCTCCAAAAACTGAAAAATACGGTCTTTTCTAAGTGCGCAGGTTTTATACTAATCTATTCTAACTTAGACCTCGTTGGATTCATGTAAATGAACATGATATATCTAGTCTGCTTGTGACCGATAGGAATAATTATACTGACAGGATGCGACTAAACACCGCGAACACGATAAATAAATTTTCAGTTAAAACTAACCTTAAATATTCCGTAATGAAATAAGCCCTTGTAATTCTAACTCAGTATTAATTTTTGAAGAAAAGCCTAAGATTTGGATCGGTAAAAATGTAATTTTTGACTGAATTTAAGTACTTTATAACAGACTATTATGTAGAAGGTGAAACACAAGGTGAAACAGGCTGAAAAACGTCTTGTTTTGTACGTCTTGCGTACGTCTCGTTATGTCCAGTACAGACGTCGAATTTTTTCCACGTTGAATCTAAGTGCCTTTGACGCCAACGGCTGCGTAAACGCCGAGAACTACCGTACAAGATATCCGTTCTTTTCCTTAGCGCCAGGTAACGATATGCGGTTAATTGAGTTTAATGTACATATATATACATTAACTAGTCTGAGGCAAAACAGCGCTCAACCTTTTAATAAGACAGATTCAACGCGGTAAAAGTTCGAAAAAAACGTCGAACCAGAACGAGATACATTCCAAAGTATTCTTTTCCTCAAGAAGTAGAACGTCTTGTGGTTGTGTAGCCTGCGTTTCATCCGTTTCATCATTTTCTACGTTTGAAGTGAGTATAAATCATGTTTCTGTGGTGTTTTGATTTCAGGGCGGCAGTCGTGCCTCGGTGAAAAAGCCAAGATCTTCACCACGCACAGACAGTGTTCGTTCAAAAACTATTCCTTATCAACCAACGCCATTAACGAGAGCAGCATCCGTTCAGACTCGCGGTATGAGTACCGAACAGAATCCAGAACAACTACCAGGGCTTTATCACCCTACACAGATACCACGAGACACATCGTCAGAAGCAAATTCACAACCAACCATGTTGTATCCCCCCGGAACTGATAGACCTACTACAGAAATCCGGGGGATGCCTGCTACCAAAGCTAGCCCATCTCAAGAAGGCTTCCCTTTGCGTTTCCAACCATCCGGGTCTCTACCCGGGTTACGGACAGCTGATAATGAATTCAGGGGGGTGTCACCCCAAATGAGTCATAATTATCCGCCAGCAGTGAGTTCATCCCCGTATTTTTCGACTCCCGCAGTGAATGGACGGATGACTTCGAACACGAGTTTTAACGTGCCTTCGGTGTCACCATTAAAGCGGTTTACAAGTCCTACCAGGATGGATTCGTCACACGAGGAAGCTGAGTTACAGAACATCGTGGATCGCATGACGAGTTCTTTTCCTTTAGATGCTGAATCAGGTTAGTCGAAGAAAGATGTTTTCTTTGTGATAATAGGTCCCTGCCTTCGGTCCCATTAATGAACCGTGGGGAAATCCTATTCGGAAATTCTAGTTCCCAATCTCAGTGATTAACCTTAGAGAAATCCTACGTTTGGTATTCCATAATATTTTCCATTTCCAGAGACCTACCTTGCAGTCCTAGTCATGAACCTTGTGGGGGAATCCCATGATTGGGATACTATTCCCGTTTACCAATGACCGAACACCGCATGTTGATTATTTCCCCTTCCCAGTGATATACCTCGCGGTCCTAGTCATGAACCGTGGGGGAATCCTATGATTGGGATACTATTCCCGTTTTCCAATGCCCGAACACCGGGTCTCAGTAATGAATCTTGAAGAAATCCCATGTTGATTATTTCCCCTTCCCAGTGATATACCTCGCGGTCCTAGACATGAACCTTGAGGGAATCCCGTGGTTGCGATTCTCTAATCACCTCTAGTCCCAGTAATGATTCTTGAAGAAATCCCCTTTCGGATTCTGTTTCCCATTCCCAATGTCCTGACACTAGTCCCATGCGCAGTCCGTGAAACTCAATTTCTCGGGTCAAAAGTCAAACGAACAGATACTTCTTCAAATCGATAGATGAAAATGTGATGAAACATTTCTCGTTAGATATTTCCATGGAAATTCACAGTGACTTATTTCTGGCTGCTGCCATGGTTGGAGAAGCAATGCAGTCGTTGGTGTCAGCGGTCTCTCGGCAGCGAGGTGAGTTGCTCTTCATTTTCAGGATGCGCAAACCCTTCCCTCCCAGGAATGGTTTAGGTTAGTTCTCCTTTATCAACCACCAGTACCAGCTGAGGTGACCTAAAGAACGAACTCAAGGTCAACTAATAATCAGTATTGAGGATTCAACTTTTGATGTTGAGAAATTGCAAACATAGTTAACCTGACCCATAGTTCATTTCGGTTAACGCGATCAACTCAGCTGGTGTAAAACACTGGGTTGGCACGTGATCACTTTTTTGTAACGAAACGCTTACGGTACATGTACCGGTCGGGACACGGAAAGAATAGATTTCGTATGAGCGTGAAAAGTTACGACACACGGCACGGTCACGGTAATGCGCGATAAGCCTGTGCGCAGTCCCGCCGACGTAAATTCTATGTTTAACTCTGACGGGCTGTCCGCAGACTAGGCGCGATCCATGCCGCCTGTTTTTCGAGTCGTTTTTCAGTCCTATCCTCGGGAACGGAAACCTTCCGTTACTGACAATCACTTAAAATATAGATGTACCTTTGTAAGGGTTTTTATCTCTTCTGCTTTAGGTCACGATTATTCTGATTCATCGCTCTCTTATGGCAACTACACAACAGAAAACCAGGTAATTTTGTATAACTTACGTTGCTCCGACTGCTCCGTTTCGTCTTATCAAAAGCTTCGCGTCCACACTAGCATTTTCATAGTGTTGTCACTCATCCACACTGAAACTTTAGGACCCATTATCTTCACCTGCGCATGCGAAAGACGGTCTTGCTTCCACATTGAAATGATCGAAAATGCATACATTTGAAAACGCTCTCAAAAGTGGAGACATTGGGAAGGCGAAACGCTGACATCATTTACACCAGCACTTCTAATACGCATACAAAAGTATGCATATTCAAACGAAAACGTTAGTGTGATCGGTGCCTCTAGATATGACGGTCATGGCGTTAAATACACTGCAAGAATAGACTACCTTGGATGCTTAACATATTTTGATCTGTATTTGAACAGCATGCAGCAAACAGTAGTATACCGATGGTTAGGAACGAGGGCCACTCGTTTGATAGGTGAGTTATGAACGTCGTCCTGTGATGTTGGTCTTAGTATTTTGTGTGCATTAAACTGAAAAATTAGCTATACCATTGCTATTCCCATGGCCTTCAAAGAGGTCTGTCTATACTGGTGGTGACAATTTGCGTTGTTGCGCGAGTAAAAAGCTTCTACTTCTTCAACAAACTTTTGCAGTAAGAATGTTGTTGCACGCGAGAGCAACATTCACTGCAGCTTGCAATGTAACAATTTTGCGCAACAAGTTGCATGCTTTTCTAACCCATATTCCCGTGCCTGTGATGCTAATCCAGGCACTGCAGAGACGGGGGGCTTGCAGCCTCCACTCAGCACCCCCGGCTTTTTGACTGGTCTCCTATATTTTCTAGTATTAGTCCCCCACTTTTTAGGATGCTCCGCGGTCCTTGTAGTCAATCTTTTCACTCTTCATCTTTTCTTTCCCAGCTCATCAGGATATGTGGAGGAATATGGTCCTTTGTAAGCAAAATGCCTTGCAACGATTCACAAACTGCCACCATAATTAATGGAAAAATAATATCTTTTTTCAATATGGTGACTGTTGTCCTTCTGACAAGAAAAATCTTGACAAAGGTCCATCTACTCCAGGCATGATTACATGTGCAAGATGACTGCTTGGCTCATGCACGGAATGATATCAGTGCAGTATAATAGACTCTCCATCTTGCATGTGAACTACAAAGTGTAGAGTGTATGCCTAAACTCTTGTCCAATTCTATTTTTAAAATTAAAAAAATACAAATTTCCACTGGAAATGTCTAGTGTAATTGTATTCTTCGATTGCCCCCGATACGTCATTCGCGGCCATGTTGGTGGTTTTGAACAAAAGATTTCTCATTCGCATCTATTGTTAATACCACCAACATGGCAGGGGCGGATCCAGGGGAGGGGAAAAGGGGGAATATTCCCCCCCCCTCCCGGCCTTTCTCTCTCTATCTCTCCCTTAGTCCTGAAAAGTTTGCGCTCGGAAAAGATCCAGTATTGTCATTGTTTAGTACATTTGAATCCTAAATTCCCCCCCTCTGGAAAATTCCTGGATCCGCCCCTGCATGGCCGACATATCTTTGTCTTCTGACTCTCTTGGGGATGCTTGCAATCCATCAATAAATTGATCCACTCGGCCAGATAAGCTCTACTTCACAACAGCTGTTAGAGCTGCAAGAAAGGATGATTAGTTACTCCAAGAATGATCTTATTCTATCCAGCTGAACGGTGAATTTTGTTCCAGCCGATTACAGTATCTTTAAGCTCTTTTGCCGCCACCCTTTTTCAACTTATTGGAGTTTGCCACAAACATGAAACAATTTGAATTTACAACAAAGGGCGGTCAGAGAAGAAAACAGGGCGATATAGCGCACCAGATTTGCCTGTACACTCACCTGGATGCTTTGCACAATAGAACCTATAACGAGTCTACGACATCAATCGAGGAGTCTGATGCTCCATATGTTATGAGTAATTATTGTGTTTTGAAATCAAGGCATTCCACTCTCTGATACTGAAAGTGAAAATCATTGGGTTTTAATTTCTGGGGAGACATTCTTAGAATCCTCATTAATTTTTTGACATCACAGATGCTATGCAAGATTGCAGTCTGTTACTTTCTGGGACTTCAGCTCAACACACTTTTATAAAATAACTAGGCTAATATAAATTTCATGATTTTAATAATACATTTACTCTAAAAGACCTTGATAATGTCCATGAAAATGACCCCAATACTTACAACAATGACAACATATTGTTCATGCTTCATAATTATTGTGAAACTGTCATTGAATTTAAACTGTACATAAAATTGAGAGCTCCATTTGTACGAGCTCTGTCTAAGTGTATGATTTATTACATATTTTCTATTTAAAGGGACATAGCCAATCATCATGCTTCGCGGTTGTAAATCGATTGTCTCACATACAGTAAATAAGCCATCTTAAATAATTGTCAACCCGTTTCCATCCGCTACAATCTTAGACAAAATAGTTATATTTTGGATCATGAGTATTGTAAGTCTTTGGTTGTATTTTTCAAAATCAACGAGTTTTGTAAATATAAATAAATCGTAAAGCATGATGGTTGGCTATGTCCCTTTAACTAATATAACTTATAATTTCAACTTGAAGAAAAACCTTGTCCTGATTATACAACCTTTTAAATATCACTGCAATTTTCATAATCATGCAGACACTAGCCTGTGCAGTGGCCATCTGGTGAGGGTTCCTCTGCCTTGCAAGAGGGCCACTGCACAGCCGACACAAACACTGAAATACAACGAATGTGAAAATAGTGTTTAAAAAGAATCAAAATATTGGTACCATTAATTTAATATTGTAAACTTGCATTAGTGAAAACAAATTAGGGTAACTTACAGCAACAGAATCAGTATGATATTGAAAATTGCAGTAAGGCCTAGGGCAAACATTGAACTTTCCATGCACTGAACTCATTCAAAATAATGAATATCAGGTGATAATGAGACGGTATTCTTAAATGTAATTAAGTTTGGTGCATGGAAAGTTCAACGTTTACTCTAGGCCTTAGAGTACAAACTAAAGGATAACATTTTCCAATAAATTATATAGCTGAGTTACCCTTGAAGTTTCAAATGTAGAATTCCCAGCATCATAAACTTATTAAAATAAGAAACCCAAGGGAATAAAATGTTATATAAAAACAAAGAAAAGGAATAAGGAATTTGGTCTTAAAAAATATTCATCTCAAGGAATAATTTAGGTACTATGTAAATCCCCTGAATGTTATATTCTGACAATATCCAAAAATAAATATCATATAGTTATTTACTTATTATAATTATTTACTTACACGTACCATGCTGTGTCAGTGTCAGTGCCGAAATTTCTATAAAAAACATTCAAAATTTCTGCCATAACCGTGCCGTGCCGTGACCATTCTATTTTCACAGTCATACAAATACTGCTCTATATACTGTACTTGTTCTACAAACAACTCCCCTAAATAATATTCTACCATCATATAGTAATATATGAGGTATTAGTACATTACTATATGACCTACGTTGAAACCTTAAAATGAGAGGTTATCATGATCTCCCCAACAGTGTGATCAAAATCTTGGCAAAGACACTGTACACCACTCTACTATTGGTTGATACAGCATAATTGCACGGCAAATTTGTTCACAATAAAGGAATGCCTTTATAGAGGAAAAGTATGGTAATTGACCATTTGTTCTGATCTATATTTTAGACAAACAGTCTTGCTCAGCCTTGCAAAATGACTGGGTGGCCCTCCTTTTCATATGCAAGTCAGCCATTATGTGAACAGTGGATGTTAGTGAAGGCTTGTTACTCATTCCCTAAACTGTAAGCAGTCCCACTATTTCCCTTGCTCGCTGTCCAACAGGGACCGAAAGGGACTGTTCACAGTTTAATCGTTCCCTAATGAATGGAATAAGAGACAGTGGCCATGCTGGTTGACACAGCAAACATAGATCTATGTTAATGACAAGTGGCTATGAAAACTGAAAGTTTTTCAGTAAATACAAAACCTAATTTTGTTCCTAATATTTGTCACAATAAACCCGCATTTTTGACTTGTTATTTATAAATAATTAACATTTTTAACTTAAAATGTTTAACTTAAATATATGCATTGATATTTTTACTTCTCAGAACAGAATTTTTTAAACTAAGACAGTTTGTTTTGTCATTTCAGACCATATAATATTGGATATATTAAATATAGGTGGATGGAAAGCCTTAGATGTCGAGGACCCAACTACAAGGCGATAGATCGAATTAGAATTTGGAAGTTAACCTTTGTGGAGGGAGGAAAAACTGGAATACCCTGAGAAAAACCCTTGAAGCACAGTCCTGAGAAAACAAACAAACAACTCTACTCACATACAGCCCAAGCTCTATCGGCAGGACACGATGCTAGGTTGCATTGGTGAGAGAGGTGAGTGCTTTCACTGCTATGCTACCAGTGCTTCCCACATCTTATACCCAAGAGTATCTTTTTTTATTAAAGTACAAGAAGACACGTGAATATGGAAACAACTCAAACAAGGAATCTTATTTCCAAGAGAATGACACATGGTCCGTAATGGCAAAACAAACCATCCAGTCTGAAAAAGCCGTCTCCTGGCCCAATATTTGGGAAGAGTAGCTACAATAGCTAGACCCTTCAAGGGCCAACTGAATGAATAATTTCTCCTACATAAGGTAAATATGGACATTTGTTGCTACTACAGAATACCAGCTCAATAAATAAATGATTATTATTCGAGATAATGGACTTTATTACTACCTATCCATTGATGTTGGGTCCCCGAGAGGTGTTTTGGGTGATTCAGGTACTTCTGTATCGGAGATGTCTTGGCTTGCTTTTGCCATTAACATAGGGTACTCGTCTGTACCTGCCGACAGTGCATTACCAGGTTGAACTGCTATGAGTTTAGATGATGAGAGGGAAAGAAAACCTAGGAAACAAGACAAGGAAAAATTGGAATATATATTTAGTAAGAATAGTTAACATAACAGTGGTAAAGGATAGCTTAGCTTGCAATGTGTATGCAATAGATGGGAAACTGGTCTCATTTAAATGCAAGTAAAGAAATGTATGGAAGCTAATACAAACTCAAACTGGAACAAAAGGCATTTGTCCTGGACCAGCAACCATAACGAAGTCAGACCAGACTGAGTTCGTTTTCAGACCGGTCTCATGTAAATACAGTAAAGAAATGTACAGAAGGCATATATTACAGGCTCAGACCGGTCTGACTTCATCACTGTCCCATATAAACACCACCAAAGAATACAGATTGAAACTCACCAGGGAAGAGATCAGCATTTGTGAGTAGTAGCTGTGCCTCTGAACTTTCCATCTTGCGTTGGGAAGTGATGCAGTAAACCCCAATAAATGACAGAACACAACTGGAAGATAACAGACAGATATACTGTAAAAACTCACTTACTAATTAAAGTGGTTTGCAGTGATGCAGGTTCTGATAAGGGAAGGACCATTAGATTTTTGGGGGGGGACCAAAATAAAAAATCTGAGCATGACTTAAAAGAAAGCAACAAAATCGTCCATAGGAAAAATTGAGAAAAATGCCGAAAAAATATTCATACAAGCTCCAAAAAAAATTAAGGTTAAAAAAAATTACTGCTCAACATAAATAATTGCCCACACATCCTGCCCTCAAAAATCTAATGTTCCTTCCCAAAATCTTTGATATACATAAAACAATCTTGTATTTTGTTTCAAAAAGTTTCCAGAGATTTCAAATTGGTTGGAAACATACATGAATCTGATTGTGCACACCTTTCAGTGAAGGTGTTTTATATTAGAGATATAGGATATAATATATATAGTTTAATATCAAAATTATATAATTATATCTAGTGAATTCAGGTATCAAAAAGGTAGACTTACCCAAATAAAAACATAAATATCTCTAGGAAGGTTAATCCATAAAATTCTCGATACAAAACAATACCTGAAATAAAATACTTAATGATTAATTTTATTGTATACACATCTATTAAGTACCTAGTAAATTTTTTTTCCTAGATTTTTCTTTTCATGATTATTAAAATCTCTATATATGTTTTCCTTTCCTTCTTTCTACTTTTTCACTCTTTTTTAGTTTCATTCAATCATTCTGAATATTATACTCAATTTTTTATTTTTTTGTTTAATCAATTATTCAAAGGTTTGATGTTCTTACCGCTAATGATAGCACTGATAGTGAAAAGAACAAAGTTTGTAGGAACTACAACTGTAGCATCAAATGATTTCATAGCTCTGTTCAAAAACCTGAAATCAATAATAACAGTAAATGTGGGTGACTTGCAGTTGCCGAAACTTGAAACAAACATTTGAAGGCAATAGAGGCTTTTCACCATCACGTGATGGCAGCCATGACAGGAGGCACAACAATAGAGTCTTTTTCTCCTGGGAAACTGAATTCTTTCTCATGTAAATCAGACTAGACACGATTCAATTGTTTTTGCCTCCTGTCATGGCTGCTATCACGTGATGGTGCAAAGCCTCTATAGTCTCCTTTACAGTTGACTGCACCATCTTGAAATGTAGCCGTGCCTTTGCCATAATGCATCCTTTTTATTAAACTCAGAAAAGACCTATTTATTTAATAGTAAGTGCTTCCAAAGTCACATTGTATATGTAATGATATCGCTAACTTTTGTGGCATTATTGCTTTACATTCGCCACTTGCCACTATGGACCAGGTTTGAACCCTGGGCTGGCCAGCTCAGACTGATCATTGTGAGTTGAGTTTGTTTGATGTGTTGTTCTTTGCTTTGTCATGAGGGTTTTCTTCAGGTTCTCCAGTTTTCCTCCCTCTGTAAAAATTAACGAGTTGAGTTGGGTGTTGTATATTGTAGAGGTAGTTAGTGTGGAACAAGCAATGATTGTAAAATATTTAAAAATTATATACCTAGCTCAAAAAAAATGTTGCAGCTGAAAGCAACAAGCAACAACACAAGATTGTCACTTATTGTTGCTTTCGGCTGCGCCAACCTTTATTGAGATAGGTTTATGTATATCTACTGCAAGTATTACATACTTTACTTGTGCTACAGCAGTAGCTATCATCACAATTACCATGATGTAAAGTAACGGATGTCCTAGTTGGCTGTTACCACTAAATGTGATGTTTAACATTGAGGATACAGCTTTAGCTGAAATAACTGTTAGTGAACCTAAAGAAATGAAGAAAAACAAAAATTAAAATGCTGCCAGAGTTCAATATCAACAAACCATACTAAATAAAGGTGGGGTACTAAGAAAGAGTGCTCATAGCTTCGCAGTCCATGATAAAACTGCAAAGTACCATGTAGACTTATAACAGGGTTCTTGAAAGGGCACTTGAAACTCCTTGAAAAATGGAAATACGTAGAAAAGTCCTTGAAAAAGTATCGATGAAAAAAACGTCAATAAAATGTTTGAAATATATAATGTTTAAAAAAGAAATGTTACAAAGATTCATCAATACTTAATTCCGTGAAAAATGTCATGTTGGTCCTTAAAAACTCCTTGAAAACTCCTTGAATTTTTTCACGGAATTCCTGCACGAACCCTGTTATAAGGTACTGTTCTGCGTGCAGCCGCTTACTTCTCCGTAATAACCATCTGCAAAAGTCTGTCAGATATTGTATTACCTGTGATCCAAAATAGGAAGTGATTTCTGATTGGCTCCTGCCCGGATTAATTCTTACCCAAACTCAGATTGGTTGACAGCTTGTGCCAACCTCTTTCGGTTGCAATGTTTTGGTTGCTACATGATTGTGCAACAAAACGGCTGCACGCACCAAAATTAATATTATAATAATTTGAATCATCCAGCATTTTTCCAACAAAAAAAATAGAAAAACCAATAGAGGGATCACTTTTTTGATGTGAGATTCCTTCCTTGTGTGAGTTACCAAAATATTTGTTCACTAACCTAGAAGTGCAACTAACATGAGAAATACCACCACATTTTCAAGTTTGTACTTCATTTGCACATATAATAGAATACAGAAGATGGCAATTTCAAGAATCTGTTACAAACAGAAACAATGTATTGTTAATATTAATAAAAAATACATTAAACAAATAACCAAATAAGCTTGTTCATGAACACTTAACAATGAACCAGAAAACAATGGCCAACCTCAACTTGGAACTATTGTTTCATGGTTAATCAAGTGAATTTGAGAAACTATTCCATGAAATTACAGACTATATTTCTGACACTGACTTACCAAATACACAAGAAAAGGCCATTGCTTCATGTAAAAAGCTAATTCTGCTCCTGTGAGCTCTGAAAATTCCTAAAGCAAGGGGAAAAACAAAAAGTTTAGGATGATTAATTAGGAAATTATGTACCAGAGTGTAAGTAAAAGTTATATTTATTAATTATATTCATTGCCACAATAAATAACAAAACTTACTTTTGTTGAGAAAGTAATAAGTAAGAAAGCACCAACCACAGCTAGTAGTACACCTAAAATATGATAAAAAATGTAATGAATGGGGAAAATTTCAGTGAAAAACTTCACTGGACAATAACATGGTCAAAGCAATGTGTCAGTCTTCTATAACAATCTATAAATCATTATTGGAGCACAGAGTTGTATATTATCAAACTTACCAAATGCATCTTGATATCGAATCCGTTCTTTTAAGAAAACTACAGCAATGATGGCATTTGCTGAAAATGATCAGAGAAAGGGAAATTATGATATTAATAAACATAAAATAGCAATATCTGACTCCATTATCTTTTCAATCATCCATCCATCCATCCATCCACCCACCCATGCATCCATCAATCTATCCATCCTTCCATCCACCCACCCACCCTCCATCCACCCATTCATCCATCAATCTATCGATCCATGCATCCATTCATGCATCCATCCATGCATTCATCCATTGTTCCATCTATCCATCCATCCAATCAACCACCCACCCATCCACACATTCATTCATCCATCCAACCTTCTATCCCATTCCATCCATCAATCGATCCATGCATCCATCCTTTCATCCATCCAACCAACCCCTCACCCACCCATTCATTCAATTATTCATCCATACTCTTGGTCACCTTTTCACTCATTTATCACTTTCAGTTTGTTCTATGTATTCACACAATCCGCTTATATTTACCAATAACTGTTGTTGTTCCTAAAGGAGCCACCAGTGATGCTGGAGCAAAGCCATAAGCGGAGAAATTACCAACTTCACCCAATACCATAAGAGTTAGACCAACCCTACAATAATAAACATCAGAATAGATCTATTATCAAGGGTTCTTTTCAATACCTGTACAAATAAACATGTTTGGTAAAGAAGATGGGGACTCAAGATTTTCATCAGCATGTTTGTTTTACGTCCATGTCTTTGAGAAAGGTGTTATTATTAGGACATTCAAAGGTACGGTACAGTACATCTATCAAGACACTCACCACCAGATTTTACTTTTCAAGTAGTGCACTTCTTCTTCTGCTTTTGCTTGTTGAATGTGAGAATATTTCTGAGGATCAAAATCTATTTTTAGTCTGTGGTAGATTTTGAAAAGGTGATAAAAATAAACATGTAATTTACATGTACAAGACAAAAATATACAAATACAAACTGACTGACTATAGAGTCATTTTTGTATGAGTGGGAAACAACTACGATACTTTTTGTCCATGGTGCAGCCATATTGTAACTTGATTCTCATTTGTTGTTAATTTTTACCTCCTCTCTGTGATTGGATGATGTATAGCTAAAACAATATTATTCTTCGTAGGTAGCGCCATATTGTAAGTATGACCTCTGATTGGATGAACGAGGCAGACTTGCTGTATCTTACTTTAACCGTATCATAAGTTTGATTCCTGATTGGATAAATATGGTACTTTTCCAGCCCACCCCCCAAACAATGTTAGAGACAGACAGACAGACCCATGGTTAGAGGGCTTAGAGGTAAGTTTATAAACACAAGAAAGTTACAAACAGATATATTGAACTAAAAACAAGACAAACATGGTAATATTTCAATGCTGGATATATACCTGGATGTTCATTGAGATGCTTATAAGAAGGTTGCCAACGATAGCCAACGCTGATCCAATAAATATATTCTGTTCAATTTTAAAATAGAAAAAAAATCAATATTACAGTCAATAATCCAAATTATTATATGACAAGGGAATTTCACGCGTTATGATTGGTTGGTTTGCAGTCTGTAACTTACGGTACGGACCGAAAATCAACATCACTTGGTTAGCCTTGCCATATAATAAATATCTTATTAAGTGTTGTCTTGTACGTAGGTTGCATATTGTAGATTAAAAGCGTAACAACTACGTTTAAATGATTATTTTAATGCCAAGCTTTCGGCCATATTGGCCATCTTCAGGGCTACATACGAACTGACAATAAATATCTTATTAACCTCGTTTGCTCAGTCCGTACCGTAAGTTATGGATCCTCCAGTCCATAACTTACGGTACGGACCTCGCACTCGGTTAATAAGAGCTATATAGCCATAACTATCTGGTATCAGATGTCATATTCAAATGAAAAAATACTATGAAAAATATTATTTCAAATGTAAACAAGACTGAATAAGTTAAATGTAAGCAGCGTACACATCATATCCAAACAGACCAAGGTTATTAAACACATTGTTTGTTTAAAAATTGAGAAGTAATGCATAATTATCACAGGCATCACCATGGTAACAATCATTTTTCCAATATTTTTTTCAACCAAAAAGAAAATTTCCACATTTGTTCAAACTTTTGGATTATCTTAAAATATATAGGAAAAAATAGAAAACTAGGCTCAAAATTCTCTTTTAATTGTTGAGAAGATTTCAATGTTTGCTTAAGATCTCTCAGAGTATGGATGGGTTGAATCAAATTTTGACACCTATGCCCAAAGAAATCGTTCTCAAATTCAACAAATGAAAACACTTCACATCTTTAAATAAACATAAAATAAATTATTCTATTCGAGCCATATCATTCTTTTGTTAATTTAGAAATAACTTTCTTCAAAGAAATGACAAGAAAATAACTACATGAAATAGGAATTTTGTTTTGTTTTTAAATCAAAAATGGATTTTATTACATCCTATGGAGAAATGATTTCCATCTAATTATCAACAATAATGTGAGCCAAAACTATTCTTATCTCAAAAACAACAATCTCCCAACTTATTATTATCACAAGATAATTTCTTATAATTTGACAGTTTAATATTCAAGTTAGTAATGATCTTTTGAGAATGTTTTGGGAAGAATAATAATTTTACAGGTGAATTATTTTTTAATGGAAAACTTTCATAAATAAGCTAATGGTTGGATTTTTATTTTCTTATTATAAGAAAACACAAAGATCAAAGGACGACAATTCATTAATTTTGAAAAAATACATTATCACTGAAATTGAACGAGATCAATATTTAACGAGATTTTGAATGAATAATTCTGGGTTTTTGGCACTCCGTTCCACATTGGAACAATTCGAGTGTACAATCTATAACTCTTTAGAAATACATCAAAGGAAAAATGAATTTTTTGTACACCTAAAACAATCTCAAGAAATAATTGTTTTGGGAATCGGAAAAAAATCAGGGACAAACAAATCGTTCAAATTCTTAAGACAATGAAAATCCACAGTTCAAATACTCAATTCGGTTGTCTGGATTTGGAATTCCGCTTTTAGAATATATATCCTTAAGCTTCCAAAACTAAAACTCTAGATAGAAATAGTAAAATACGAGTAAAAACTGGGGGACAAAGACACGTGAAGTTTGAATTGAATTGGTGTTTTGCCTGTGGGAATTTTAATACAAGTTATTACGAACACAGTAAGTTGTAAAATTAAACTAAACATTAAAAATCTCTCTTTTTTCCTAAGGAATTAGCTTTAAAGCAGTGTCAAAATAGACTTAAATATTCTAGCATAAAAAAACTCAGACGAAAATATAGTTTTTAGTGGTGAATTTAAATAAAAGGCACGCTGAGAGCGAGATATCTTGTATACAACAAGACAACAGAGGAAACGCCACCCTGTCAGCGTTGAATAAAGCGCCTTCAAAATCCCACCCTCTCATAACGAGAGTATGAAAAGATATATCAGCGAATTACACTTCCTCGGATATATTTTCACGACGATTTCCCAGCGACAAAAGAGATTTTCATCTTACTTTGGAAGAAAGTTGGTTCCCCGACTCGTCCGCCGCCATTTTTGTCTTCAAAATCAATTGAGTGTTCAGCACTTCTAAGGCATGTTTATGGTAGAATACTCAAGATTTTCCAACAAGAAAGCATCTTGCACCTGCCTTGGCTATTACTCGAGCCGCCCGTTGAAATAATTTATGAAAATGGTGTTTTTCCCGAGGTTTTTTGGGAGCCAAACGAACTCAGGTTGGTCAGATCATCGTATTTGCATATCAATAAAGATGGCGTCCAGTCTTGCACGAACAACAGATGGTCTTTGTTCACAGGGGAGGGGGATGGGCGTTCAGTTTACTTACAGGTAGCCCAAGCGATGATTATAAGTTATTACCGGCGGATGTTTCACTCATCATTTTCCATTACATAATTTGCATGCAGACGTTATAACAGCTATTATACCTAAACTTGCAGTAATTCTGTCGATCTCTCTTGTCTCCGGGAAACTTTTTGATTCTAGCGCTGCGAGCGCACGTGAGCGACAAATTCATTTACGTTTCCCGCCATTTCCGAACATGATACGGATGGTTGATAATAGATGGTTAATGTTTTAACAACAGAAGTCTCGATTATGTTTTTCTCACTGAAAGCTCAGAAAATCTAACGCGAATCAAGGAGCAATCTCGAATTAATGCAAGGCTTTTTCCAGTTCCCATTGGTGCAGATATAAAAAAATTTTGCTTGAAAGATACGCTTCTGAGTTTGTTTCCGACACTGTTTCGTAGCCTAGAAGTCGGCCGACTTTGCGAGAGTCTAAATTACACCATAAAGTAATTACCCGTTTCATCTTACATAGAATGAAGTTACCATGGGAGATTTTCTTCGACGTCTTTACGGTGGCGGCGTAGTTCAGCTTGGCACAAAAAGAAGCTAGACGTTCACCGCAGCTGGCCATTGAACCTGATCAGCGCATGGAACTTAGGATTAAACAGGTGATCGGTTTTCCGGATTCGCTGACATCTGAGTAAGTAAATGAGTTAATCTTACACTATTAATAAGGCTTTAATTACGTAATTGCTTGAAATAGCGAACGGGGTGGTTTGGTTCAGAGCAGCCTACTGCATACTGCATACGCCTGTTGTAAAAGTCTGGAACTTAGTATTGGATACATTTTCATATATACATTTCACTGCGTAGTGGTACTCAGTCTGTCGTCTCGCATCAATGAGTATCTGGAAATGATGCCAGCTGCAGATGTACAAACTTGATCGATGAACCAGTTTAAAGATTAGGGCTTGCGCTATGACTTAATATGTACAACCAAAGGAACTTAGGTTTTTCACAAACTCCAACCAGAAACATGTAAAAAGAACGAGGCGTGACTCTGTGGTCCATGCAGTCTAACAAAATGCAACAGTTATATTTACAATTTAAAATCAGCCATGAATATGCGTGGCAGTAGACATCGAGCGCCTTGTTTTTGTTTCTTAGTTTCTCTAACGTTCACCTGCCCGCGATGCTTTAAATGCATTTCTAAATTCTTTTTTTCTCAAATACCATAGAACAGGACTGAAAGATGCCCTAACAAAAAGGATGGTTTCCGTCCATACGTAATACTCCACGAAGGCCGTGTAGTCAGTGATGTTTTTCACGAACTTATGTAACTGAAGGACCATATGTGGGGTGAAGAATATGAAATACAGGCCAACGAAGTAGGTAAGATTGATAGCCCGTTTGATTTCTCGCAGACCAGCCTGCCATCTTGTTACTGACTCTTTTTGAAGATGAGGACTTGTTCTTCTAATGTTGGATAATTGAACAGAAATTTGTCGTCGATGTCGTCTAATGGTAGTCAGGATTCTTACAAGCGCCACC
>OCZR010023520.1:0-10826 GCA_900234385.1 Anemonia viridis
TTGAAATTCAATGTAAGAAAATAAAAATGTTATGTATGCAAATGACTGTTCTTGACAAGATGTCGACTTTATCTGGACAACCTTTTTTAGAATGACTGTATCATGACATGCGATCCATCACAAACACTCAGTTAATCAAAACATTTCAACTTACAAGTTTCTCAAGGATTTCAATCCTTCAAAAGCTTCTGGTTGGATGTGTTTTATTCGGTTTTTCCTCAGGTACCTGAAAGGGAAAAACTGTTATAAATGAATGCAAGCATGGGTGGCGCACGCTGCTAAGGCGTCGTCTTTCACCAATGTGGTTCCAAAGGTTCGGGTCTCTGGTTCGAGCCCTGTGGTCGCCATATGTGAATTGAGTTTGTTTGATGTGTTGTTCTCTCCTGTGCTACGAGGGTTTTCTCCGGGTACTCCGATTTCCTCCCTCCGTAAAAATCAACATGTGAGTGAGCGTTGTGTGCACAGAATATCGAATGTAGTGGTAGTGTGTGTGAGTGAAAAGTGTCCCCAATTAGCACGAAAGTGCTAGAACGACTAGACACTTAAATAAAAAAAAAGATTTAACAAAAACTCGTTTATTTTGTTATGGATGTGCTGTATATTTTCGTGCTTTTCAATTGATATATTGAAAGACGCTTCCAACTACCAACCAAACAAGTAATCATGGAAGGAAATATCTACTGAAAAATTCATTAAATTCACAAATATTGAAAACATGAATAAACTCACAAACTTTCCAGCTTTGCCAATCCACTGAATGACTGCTTCTCAAGCATCGTTATTCGATTGGAGTAAGCATATCTGAAAAAGGAATACACATTTCTAACTTTCATCGTCAGATCCTATCTTGTCTCGTTTCCTCTGTTCTCATGCTCTTTCTTCTCCTCACTTTTTCCCCCCTTCTCTCCTTCCTTCTCCTTCTGCCTTCTCTCCCTTCCTCTTCCCAAGGCCTGGGTCCTCTCGCCTCATCTCGCCTCCTCTCGCCTCCTCTCGCCTCCTCTCGCCTCCTCTCACTACCTCTCTCCTTCTCTAGCCTCCTCTAGCGTGCTCTCTCCTCCTCTCGCCTCCCCTTGCGTCCTCTCGCCTCCTCTCGCCTCCTCTCACTCCCTCTCGCCTTCTCTAGCCTCCTCTAGCGTGCTCTCGCCTCCCCTCGCCTCCCCTTGCGTCCTCTCGCGTCCTCTCGCGTCCTCTCGCGTCCTCTCGCGTCCTCTCGCGTCCTCTCGCGTCCTCTCGCCTCCTCTCACTCCCTCTCGCCTTCTCTAGCCTCCTCTAGCGTGCTCTCGCCTCCCCTCGCATCCCCTTGCGTCCTTCTAGCGTCCTCTCGTCTCTTCTCGCGTCCTCTCGTCTCCACAGCACCCATTCGCATACTCTCGCGTCCTCTCGCATCCTCTCGCCTCCTTTCACCTCCTCTCGCATTCCCTAGCGTCTTCTCCACTAATCTTTTCTCCTCTTCTCTCATATTTTCATAAAATATTTTGACGGGCTATAATGTTCTATTTTTCCTTACAGAATTTTCAAATTAGGTAAGTCTTTCCATGCTTCTTGTTTGGCATTTTCCAATTTGTTATTTGTAAAGAACCTTAAAAAAAAAACAAAGAAAAAACATAAGCGGGTTATCATCGTTATTAGTATCGAACAAGGCATTAAGTACCCTTGTTATGATCAGAAATGGAGAAACAGCGTACGTATTGGGTGTTTTAGCACAATGTCTTACTTACAGTTTTTGTAGGCTTCTTGTATCATTGAAAATTCCTCTCTTCACTTGAGCAATCAGGTTAAAGTCTAGGACTCTAAAAAGCCAAACAATACAATAAAATTATTGCATTAGACGTCAAAACCGCTCGCGATCGATTTGGAGAACAAAACAAAAGATATGCAATAAACTGAGAATTCAGTGGAAAGCTATTATTTTGTCTTCATGGGCCATGCTTATTCTTTATTTATATGATTGCAATTAAAGTCCCTGTTTGAAATGTTCTGAAACGCCTTAAAGCAAGGGCAAGGGCCCCAAGGGAAATATAATCCATCGTTTCAAACAGTATGGCCGCCCACCAATTCAAGGGCAGAAGTCACTGTAGGTAGAGACAAATATTCTGTTCTAAAGTCGCATTATCTTAATAAAAAAACAATGAAGATCCCATGCTCTTACAGACGAATAACCTGATGTAGTCCTCTGAATGCACCAGGGTGTATATCACTGATAAAGTTCTCTTGTATATTCCTGCCGACAGCAATTGAATATCATGTATTGCAAATAACTATTTTTTTTTTATTTTTTATTTTTTTAATTTATCCTTTAATAATTTCATTCTAAAATAGACGACTTTGTTTCGACTACTTTCCTTTCTGTGTAGCTTTAATTAGCTTTAAATACCCTTAAAACGGAGCACTGATGGAAAGAGGGGGGTAAAATGAACGCATCGTCGGCCTCAAATTTAACACGGCATGGTTTACAACAGCTTTTGCTCGAAAATAAAGAAAATAAAACTCATCCCTGGAAAGGTTCGCCTAATATCTTTTAGAAAAAGTATATTTCATATTTTTGAAAAGAGACAATGAAAAATACTTGGAAATGTTCGCTGTGACAAACAATGCATTGTACGCTTAGATTCCAAATCACCTGGATAACATAAAGGTCTGAAGAAATACTTACATATCGTAAAGTCTTGGCATTCCTTCAAAAACACCTGTGTTCAGGATTTTGAGATTGTTTTTCGACATAACCCTTGTGTGAATAGGAGAGACGCATCAATATATACCCATTCAAAAAAGGTCACAGGTGTAGGCGATAGGAACTAGATTATTCAAAGATACATGATAAAAAGGTGTGTTTTTATTATCGCCATGAACACGGAGGTCAGTGTTGGGATAGTCAGCGTTGTTTGTAGTGCACGATACTATTTTGTAAGCCTGGATTATTCGTGTTTAGTTATAACATACCCATAGTTCCTTTCCGTATTGGAATGACCTATCGCTTATCACCTTTTGCCTTTTGGCGATGACAACCTTATTTTGAAGGTGGATAATGTAATTTAGGACTATCGAGGAACGAGATTAAAATAGATTACAAGTTTTAGTTCTTATCGAATCTTTTCTAAATACTTTCCTTTAGAATGCATGTCTTTTACATAAGTATTCTTTAGCGATCGGTGTCTGTTCCGCATCAAATGTATATCGATTGTCCGACGTAGCAACAGTAACTAGCTTGGTAGAACAGTAAATGCAGGAGCGGTCTATTGGAATTCCAAATACTTACAGTTGATAAAGGCTCTTTAGTCCTTTGAATAGCCCTTGCGGGATGACCTCTATGCCATTTGACATCAGTTCCCTGCCGAAGCATACAAAGGTATCATACATAGTTACAGTATAGACGCATCACGAATTCCGTATTACTGCTCCATGCGCAGAAACGCCTTCCTGATAGGATTTGACGCAGTAGGTTGTCGTAGAATAGACCCAATCGGCTTGGGCATAATGTTTTCCCAATTCAGTTCCCATGAGAATAAGATTCTTTGTTTGAGGTGTATCCATATTCATGTGTCTTCTCATGCATAACCATCAAACAAAATAAATGATCCTCTGTGAGCCGAGTTGTAAAAACCTTACGCCCAAGCCGATTGGGTCTATTTGTTCCCTATTCTAACTTTGTTTCCCATCGGTATTCCTTTAAATGGCATAACCTTCTTCTAGCTAATATCCCGATCAAAGCGAGTAACCGCTGTTTTATTTGACAACAGACTCTCTTACCTTAACAAAAAAATGCTTTCATTACAATAGCCGTACAAATTTGAATTTTCTCCAATTCGAGGCTAAGCCTGTATTCCCAAAAGGCTAAACTTTAGGTCCGTTGGGAATACAGGCTTAGCCTCGAATCGGGCAAAATGCAAATTTGTGTGATCCTTGCTATAGTAATGATAACATTTTCCCGTGCTTTCTTTTGTTTTTGGTAAGGTTTTTACTGAAGAGTCTGTTGTCAGATCTGAAAAGCGGTTACTCGCTTTGATCGAGAAAAAGGCATATTCCCCCTCACAAGGCTGAACAATATAACTTACATATATTTCAGTTGAGACTGTTCTTCAAACAAGCCAGAAGGAAGCTTTTTGATGCTATTACGATACACGAACCTTATTTGAAAAGAAAAGCCAATAAGGTAACCACTTAATCCGGCCAACAAAGTGACAGACCAAAGTGGCCGTTATGGCCGGGTGTCCGTCATAAAAGCGGATAAAGAAAATAGAAAATGTGTTGCGTTGGGACCTAAAAACTGTTCGTAATAACCGCGGTTCCTTTTTATTAGTTTCCTTAGCATTTCTAAGTACTTTTACAAACCATTCTAAAGGTACGACGTACTTACAGATGTGTTAAGTTTCTTAGTCCGTGGAATGCTCCATGACGGATCTCTTTAACTGCATTATCATTTATTATCCTTAAAAAAGACAACATTTTCTTAATTTCTTACAACAAATTTTAAAAAACTTTTACTAGTTTGTGATGTCACACGTAACAATTCCGTATAGTTTATCAGACCACAATCTATGCTCATTTGCATGGCTTCCGCGATGATCATGTATCCGTGGCATACAATACGATGTCCCAAGAGTCACTAGAGTCACTATATTCTAAAATGAGCATAATCTATTTACATCCTTACAAATACCTAGTAAAATACCGTCGACTATACAACGGCTTTTATGTATTCTGATTGTGTCCAGTGTGTCGTATATATATGGTTTACGCAATGTTACCAGCGACTTAATTATAATCGTCAGACGCAAGTGCAGATGGCTTTCCGTGCTTAGTCAACCCCTTTATACTTGAGCGGAGCAAAACATCCAGTCGACCCTTTCAGTACAATCTGAGCTTGCGTTTGTCATTATGCTTAAGCTTTCATCTCTAAAGAGGCTTTGCATGCACCATCACGTGATGGCAGCCATGACAGGAGGCATAACAATAGTGTCTTTTCTCCCTAGAAAACTGAAGTCTTTGTCATGCAAACCAGGCTAGACCAGGTTCAATTGTTCCTGCCTTCTGTCATGGCTGCCATCACGTGATGGTGCAAAGCCTCTATTGTGAACCAGACTATACTTACAACTGCAACAAAGAAGGAGTTCTTATAAACGCGCCCGACTTTATGACCGGGATGAGATTGCCTTCAAGGCTCCTTAAATAAAGTATAAAAGGAAAGATTAGAAATATATTCACACAGAACTCAAGAACTGCATGCAAGGATCCTTCATGAAAATATGCCCCAAAAACGTCTTCACCTAAAAAGGCGACGTCATGTCTTAACAAATTAACGATATCGCAAATATTGGGCAATGTTGTACAATACTATTGATAAACAATATTTTACATTCTATGAAAAAATAAAGCATCGCTTTATCGGTTATACGGCATAAAAAGGAGGAAAGTGCTTATCCCAGTACAGCAATCAAACTCGTGACCATTAGTACGTACAAGATCTTCGTGGTAGAAGGAATGTCATCAGGGATCGACAAAAGATTCCTACATTGCACTTTCTCTCCATAACGCCAAACGTTACTGCAGGTACAACTGTTGGGGCAAACTGTTGACGAAGTAACCTACAGTTATGCGTACGCCTTTTAAGTGAACACCGGTACCGTTGTGGATTAGCCTGTTGTCCGCTTTATAATAAAGGATGTCCACCCAATACTAGTGTCTTTAAATATATGGGCATCACTATCTAACAAACGCCTTTATATAAGACCTTGTCTGGTGTCTACTCTAAAGAGGACCTCCCAATACTAGTGTCTTTAAATATATGGGCATCACTATCTAACAAACGCCTTTGAGACCTTGTCTGGTGTCTACTCTAAAGAGGGCCTCTCTCTACTGTTTTGCATGTTTTCATTCTCTAGAGAATGGAAAATAAGGATACGTCGGCCATGATGGTCGATATAAGAAAATATCTATTACAAATCTTCTGTCAAGTTCAACCAAGATGGCGGCTATGACGACATGTGAAAACCAGCATTTATTCAGAGGCTTGCTTGCGAGTCAGTTGAGTGCACATTACGAGCTTTAATAAAACATTTATTTGCACTTAATACTTTTTACTTCAGGCAAGCAAGAACTGAACAATTTTGTCGTTCTTGTTTTTGGGGTGGGAATCAGTTAACAGCAACAATTGGCGAACAGATCGACTTATGGCCCTCTATCCACTACCGAGTTGGTCAATAGAAGGCTAGAAGTATAATGGAAGTAATCTTTATGAAATTTTTAGATGCATGCGCATGGATGTGGTTATCTCCCTGAAGAAAATACTTTTTTTATTCCGTTAAGTTTGACATGAATTGATTCTTTCACACAGCCATACGAAAAAAAAAGAAAATCTGTACTTACCCTTTGCAGCCCCAGAAGCAAACAAAGTGGAGATAAAAGCAAAAGATAACGCCAACGCCATCGACATCGACATCGACATTTCATTGGTTCTCTGATTAGATGAAAATAACTGAAGATATGCTTTTTTCCTGACAAGCTGCAAACCTGGCAAATGTGGAGCTAAGCTTGACCGCAAAAAGTATTACTATGAAACGTCATCCAAAAGCAAAAGATTGAAACTTGAAGAAATATTAGAAAATCACTACTGAAGATTGAATACCATCTGGAGTTACTGATCAAAATGTAAATTGCCACATTCAGGATAAAACTATATTATGACTCATATAAAAAAAGTTAATAACTGGTTCAAAGAGAAATTTTTGACTGACTGCACTCGATTAAACAAATTTTTGGAAAATAAACCCTGCTGTGACGATACTTATCGAAATGATCAAGTGCTTTGGTTACAATAAATTGTATATTGCTAAAAGAATTATCTAAACCCACTCCCAACAACAAGGCTATTAATACTATTTGCTTTAGTACCAATATCACCCTTAGTTGAACCTTATTGAGAACAGTACCGATAGACAGAACCGATAGACAGCTCACTCGTAAATTTCGTATTTACGGCTTTGTTTTGTGGGATTGGCTATATCTGTTCGACAAAAAACAATATTCGCTTTCATTCAACGTAACGAGATGTTGATTCGAATTTGGTACCATAGCGATCACGTCACGTGAAGCTGATGTACAAAATTTGTGCGAAAGTCATAACGCAAACAGCGAATCTGAGATTTAAAGCTATAATTGTTTATGAACCAATATTATGTTTTAATTCCCAGCAATAATTTATTAAATTGACCGACCATTATATACTTTGGTTCTTCGTATAAAACATAAAGAGAAAGGCATCGTTAAAAACTTAGCTTGAATTTTATCGAGAATATGTTCGATTTTCAATTCATATTCCGTACTGCCTTCCATGCTCCGCCTTGCCAAACCGAACACATTTGAAAATGTGACAAGAGGTTTACTGACCTGACATTTAGAAGATGGTGTCATAAGAATAGTTCCAAATGTTGAAATCTAAATCCGTTGCAAACCTAGCCCGAAAATAGATCCGTCACGTAATATGCTGGCAGTTTTAAACAGATGGCCACGGCAAACCAAATGAAATGAGTTCAAGTTTATTTGAAGCTTCAAAGCATGCATCACCTCATCTTACACAAATGTTTAATAACCTAACCACCGACGGTAATCAGTGCATGCTACAATATCATATTAGTTTTGAAAAACGACTTGAAAAATATATAGATATTGAGTCAGAAAAACAGATTTTTGCAGCTTCTAAATGTCCTTCATTAACATTAGCCGAAAATCGTTCAGAAAATGTTGCTTTTAGATTTCCTAGTAAAAATTGTGGGTTTTTCCCCCTCCAAATTTAGTCCAACTTGGGAACAGGTTATGGCAGACTAATATTTAATTAGATTAGACATTGATAAAAAATTGGGATTTTGAGGTTTACCTTCTAGTATATTCCGCAATATCATCCAGCACAAGTCTAGCTCTTTCGCAAAATGATTTTATTTAATTAAAGTGTCGGTCAATGGCGGTCCACTGATAATGGTAAAATCTGATTGGACAACGCAGACCATTATATGTTCCAGATTAATAACAAGATACCACTTGATTAAAAAAAATCGGCTTCATTGTCTTTTGTGTGTCCGGCATTGAGAAAAATGAAATGCGAATTTTTAATGGGAACATTTGGCACGAAGCCCATCAAAACTAATCCAGCCAGTCAATCAAGTTAAAGCAAAAATGCTTTGTTTTAATCCGTCCTACGTCCAAAAGCACATCGAACTTACTGTTTCGAACACTTGTTTTTTTCTTTAGTGAGCATATCATTATCAGCAGAACCGAAATTTAAAATTACAAACGATGCTCGTCAACAATGGAGCTGAAAACAGCAGGGTGCCTTTGTTGATTGTGGTCGGTTTTCTTTAAAAGAAAAGAAAAATATCAAAATAACTTACTTCATAAAATATGACACCTTGCATGTTGTTGTCCAGAATCAAAGTTAATAAAGATATCTTGAAAACCATTCAATTGTATTTTCCATTCCTTCTGAGCTTCCTGTTTTGTTTTTCGTTATGCAAAAGCAACACCAAACACAAAAAACAAACACACATTAAAAACATCGAAGGCTAGCTTTTCCTATTTTGTTCCTTGTTGTTTATCTCTTACTTTAGCCAAAAATTGAGATATTTTGTTTTCGGTTCATAAAGTTCATTTTCATCCATCAACTTAGAGATTTCAAGGACAATACTGATATTTTCACAGACGTAAACTAGTGACCTATAGTAAACAATTTGTATTGTTGCTATTAGTTTTCATTTGGAATTCAATAAATATAAAATGTGTGTTTGTGAATTTAACTATTATAGCCGGACAGCAAAAAGACTAAAAGAAATGTTTTGGTTGACATGCCAGCTGACACTAACAGTTGACTAAAAATTATTTTCTATTTTCTGTTCTTTATTCCATTTCTTTTACAAGCAGAGTAATAAGTTGTGCAATAAGCAGTTAGCGTTTTGCGATAGGAAAACTGAAAAATTAAAACAAGATCTTCCATAAAGACATGACATGTTCCTGAAATTTTAAAACATGCAATAAAACATGCAAATAAAAGTGAGCAAAGCAATGTAATACAATTTGAGATTATTCCTTACTTTCACAATTTTAGGTAAATAGGAAGGCGCTAATATGCTAAATAACATGCTTAAAAGTTTAATCTATAAGCTGAGTAGTTTGCTCGGCATTTTCAAATGTTGTTGTATTCTACTCTACTAACGCTAGACAACAACATTTCTTTATTTACATTTCTATATAACATTACAATATTAAATGAAAAATAGCATGCACAATAGCTATCAGACAGCAATGCAGCAATATGCTAACGTGCTTTCTTAAGATTTTTATCCTTGTTGTTAGCCGGCTGTTCTTCATCGGCATTTCCAATATTGGTGTACTCCACGGTACTAACGTCGACGTCCACTGAAGGGTCTTGAATACCACTGGCGTCCGTGAATGATGGCGGCTGAGTGCAGACGCCAGACATGTCCGAATGAGCGTCACCAACTACCTGAAGTATCTCGAGGCAGCACAAGACATTGCATTTTGGCTCCTTCTTCAAATCGATCAATGCCTGTATTATGCTTCTTGTGTATTTGACTGAAGAAGAAAAACAATTGCATGAATCAATTTCTTTTGCACACACATATTTCTACCCTAAATCTCTATTAAATTACCGCAATTGGGCTGATTGTACAGCTTTTCATGTTTGCTGCATTGAAAGGCAAAGAGGGCATTTTTTTTCTTTGGACATTTTTTTCTTTTAATAATACCATCTCCTTTCATATGCGCGCAAAACCTAATGTTCTCTTCTGAACACTGAAAGAAAATCACATGTTGCACCCAGAGAAGAAATAGTGGTAACACTCATTCTGCATCTTGCAATTATACAAAAATGTTACTTTATTTATGAATTACTGCAACTTTCTTACCGACTATGATGATGATAACAGCAACATTTGCACCAAAAAGCAAAACTGTAACTATAAGAGAATCGAATTTGTTGCTCAAGCCAGACGATGTTTCTTCCTGAGGTATTTTCATCAACATCCCAATAGTGAAATTCACTGATGTTACAATCAGTGAGGTTAGCTGCAGCCAGTGTTCAAAACCATCTTTAATGGGCTTGTGAAGTGCAAACAGGACTGAGTACAATCCTGATGCGATGGCAGTCAGCCCAAGGCTTGTTCGACTCTCTGCATTCAGAAGGATTAAAATACTGCTAAACAGTATCTTGCGTACCAGCTCCACAACTTCCCAAAACCAACAGGATGGAGAGTAGTTTTCGTAGAGAAAACGAATGCCATTATAGACAACGACGCTGTTACTTTGGGACGCTTTGTCATCCCTTTCCATGGTGCGTCCGCGCTGGAGTACAAGAATAATGAAGATCGGGAATCCAATGCAATAGGTCAAGGCTGTAATGCTCAAGGCACCATAGATGTCATGCCTTGCAGTGTCACACTCAACAGAGTAGTCAGCTCGAAGATATGACTTACAGTTCAAGCCATCACTAGAGCAAATGATGTGGCAAGCAACAGGTAACATCTTTATAATCTGACTGCACGTCGATGGAAAAGTGATAAACAGGATCAAGAATAAACAACGATAACATTTTTCTTTATACTGCAGAAGCTTGAGCTCTTCCTTGTCTTTTCGTCGGGTGGAGTTGGCCTTCTTGTAATGATTCAAAATAAAGTGGGCCAAATATCCAATAGTGATAACCACTGCTGTCATGATGAGGCTCATTAGAAAATACGAATATGCATTGATTGTTATTTTATTATTAAGGCAGTGTAGAGGAACTATCTGGAGCAGGTTTAGCTGAACCATTTTTGCGTATCGCA
>OCZR010023716.1:946-13045 GCA_900234385.1 Anemonia viridis
TCTTGGAATCAGTGACTGATACATTATATAGACTAATATTTCCTGTAAGAAATAAATTTAAGTTTCGCATGATTGGAATCATCAAGACTAGTGCACTACAGTCTACTAGATTGCCTATTTGCTTATGTAAAGTAAAGAAAAAAAGAAAAAGAAAAATAAATTAAAAAAAAGCAAGGAACATTAGGTGATTTTTATTGTATAGTTAAAATATTTCACATAATTTATAATTCAAAAACACTATTAAATTCAATTCACCTTTTCGGCGACAATCTTTCACGTGATTAAAATTGTTACAGTCACGAAAAGGTTCGGAGAATGTCGTCGCTTTGTCACTCTAGCTTACTAACATTTGAAGGAAAATTTTTTATCATTTATTTATTTGATTCTCTAAGCAACACCAAAAATTCATTCTTCAATCCAAAAAGAAATACTCCTGAGGTGTGTTATGGAAATAAAGTGAATGAATCAAGTTGATGACTCCATCCAAAGTTAGATAAATAGAGTGGCAAAGCGACAACATTGTCCGAACATTTTCGTGACCATAACACCATTAGCCACGTGAAAGCCTGACGCTGAAAAGGTGAATTAATCAAATATTCAGTTGATAAAAATATGTATTTTGAATATTAAACTTTTACTATAATGATATCAGAGATTGACCACTATTTAGAGAAGACATTGGCTAGGGTAGCTTAGTCTGCGTGCATCCGAAAGTTTACTTGTAAAGTCCGTCGGACTTTACGAGAGAAAATTCCGGATGCAACGCAGGCTAGGGTAGCTTGGTTATTTTGAAATCACTGATGATTTTAATTTTAATTTATCATGAATAAATGCACCATTTTGATAAAGTAAAGTACATAGGTATATGGCCAGGTACTGCTTTATGATGGTCGTTTATTAGAATTCTTCTGCATTTTTTGATGCTGCAATTTAGAGCACCATCAGAGACCATAGGCAAGAAATGCAAAACGGATGCCCTAACCTTCGCAGAGTCCATGCTCATCTCCAGCCAATCATTAATCAAGAGGATAAAGACTTGAATAAGGATAAATAATTGTTTATAGAATCGTAAGTCTTTTTAAAAGTTCTTTGCATTCCTCATGGAGTTGATGGTAGGTTTTAGTGATTTGATGTAAAGTGCCTCTAGGAGCCTTACTGTAAGTCTCTTGCGATAATGGTGACTTTGAAGTCAGTGTTGGTACAATGGTTTAGATGGTCAAATATGAAAGTCTTCTTGATATGCATAATTTCTCCTGTAGCTTATATTCCGATGTTCATGTTCTTCTATTTTAGATGCAGATGATGCAGTAGATCAGCGAAAGCTCAGAAGAATTCAAATAAACAACCATCATACAGCAGTACCTGGCCACATTTGTACTTTACTTTATCTTACATTATGTTGCTGAAGAATAACTTCTACAGATTGATGCACCACTTTTGAGTTTTACTGCTATTTTCACAAACATGTGAACTCTGTGACTGCGAGCTGCACGCTGAAATTTGGTTTTTTCCGCTTCCGTCAATCAATGATAATCAGTTGACACCTTTTATATTTTTGATTGGCAGCAGTGTAAAACCAAATTCCAACGAGTAACACGCAACTGCAGAGTTCGCATGTTTATGAAAATTGCAGTAATTTCACTTTTGAAGAGCCAATGAAATGACAGAAAACAGCATTTGACCATTATCAGATCATGTAATTTAAAAAGTATAAACAAAAAAAAGGGGATTTTCAATGTGAATTAATAAAGACAGGTTTTTAAAGTCTGTGTAATATTGAAAAGTGCAAATAAATAATAAAACAGGGCTTGCAATAAGAGCTGGTCTGTCACCAATCATGATGACCTGCCAAATTAGTATTAGCTTGGCAAGGCATACAACAATAATATTTTTGGTTCAATGTTACAACTGAAGTCAAAATGACCAACAAGGCAAAGATTTGATTCGTTCGTTCAAATTTTGGCTGGACATTGTCCATTGACTGCTGTTATTGCAAGCATTGTGTCTAAATGTAAAACCATTAATAATACAGGTTTATGTAACTAACAATATATTATCAATACTAAAAAATGGAAGTGAACTTTCCCTGGTTTATACTTCTATAGAACATAGAAATGACGTCAGATATGATCCAAACTCAAGTGGAACCACAATAAGTGCAGCAATATGTTTTTTACCATAACAAAGGCAAAAAAAAACATAAAATATCCCTGAAAATGTTTGAAAGATCACACCTTTCAAGCATGTGCTGTTGTATATGTGAGCATGTGCGCTATTCATCATTCTATGTGTCTGTCCTCTAATCGAAATGTGGCCCTCAACCAATCAGTGAATCAGAAATTTACAAGTTATGGTAAAAATAACATTAGAATGTGTACAATTATTGTAATAAACATATTTCAAAATAAATGTCTTATAATTTTATAATTTTGAAATTTATTTTTCTTTCTTTGTCGCTCTTGAAACTGCAAATTTCTTGAAACTATTTTCCTTGCCCCTCATTCTTTGTACAAATTTCAGAAACAAATCCCTTGAGTTTACCAGCCACAATACAACTTGCTATCAAATCTGTCTTCAGATATGTGGTATATCGTTTAGTTCTTTCTGGAGGGAACACCACATTTCTTATTCCAACCTTTAGTATAATCGGGGTACATTCATTACAGGGCATTTTATTCACAAACATTGTAGTTGATTCATGGTTGATATCTTGTACAAGTCTTGATAAAATGGTGCTCTGTTCAGCATGAATGATGTATGGATATTTCTTATCGTTGATGTTTTCATCTCTATCATTTGCTCTAGGGAAATCTCCATATAATGCCTTAGAAGGAAACCCATTCCATCCAACAGCGACAATTTCATTCTCCTTCAATACTACAGCTCCAACCCCTCTTGTGGGGTCATCAGACCTTTGTGCTAAAATCTGTGCCATTCTGGACATGTGTAGTGCAATCTGCTGCCATTGCAAATCACTTGCAATTGAAGTTGCTGACTTTTTCACACTCTCATTGGCATCATTCTTATGAGTTTCAATGTCTGTCCTTTCTGATACTAAGCCATTTGGAAGTCCATAAGGTTTAAATCTTGTGGTTTCAGGTACATCTACCAAAGTTACTTTGGCAAGCCATTTAAACATGATAGTTATTTGGGAATCTACTTTACCAGAAATCATTTCAAATTCAGGCCAGGAAAGTACTTGCGGCAAGATTTTAACCCATTCTTTATTCCAATATTTGTTTAATAAAAGTTTGGTGTGGCCGATATGGTCTTCCTTTGTTGGTGTATAAGGAGACCTCTTTACTGAGTTATCTCTTATTATGCTTTGGCATATCAAAGGCACATAGACAGACTGAGCAATAGGGCATGTCCTATATATTTGTTCACAGTGATTCAAGTCTTCTGTAGAGGGGCATTCTGGTTCTAGTGGTAAATAATGGACTTTTGTTATTCCCATTTGGACCATAAACTTAGTACACGATGAACAAGGTTTTCTAGAGGCATAAACTACACAACCTTGCAGTTTCCTTGGGTGAACGACCATCGCATTGGTAATGGCGTGCAGACCTTGATGGGAGTAATCTATCGCAACTATGTGCTCATTTGAATCAACAATAACCACACCCATGGTGTTGAGTTCAGTTCCTGTACCCACTTTTCTAGCTTCATTTGAATCTCTCAGGGGATTATTTATGAGCTTATCATTAAGATTGTGTTCAGAGCCAACTTTTTCTTTAAGAATTTGACTGTCAACCTCTTCAGGATTGTTGCATCCAGAATTAACTTCATCATTGACCAATACTTTCACTTTCTTTGTGTGTTGATTGACATCAAGCTCGACATGTTTTCTTTTATCTCCGACCTTACTGTTCATAATATCTTCAACAGCTGATACCAAGGGACTTTCCTCCATCCACAGTGCCAAACATACAAACAAATCCTTTTTTGATATCCGCTGTGGAATGTCATAGTAAGCTGAGCCTTCTTCTGCCATCTCTAATTGTTTATAAATTAGTCTTTAAATGGTTTGAAAATATTCTAAACAGTACTTTTTTAGGCGCAATTTTCTTTGGTGACGTTATAATTTATGCATTTATCAACATAATGTAACAGCAAAATTAAATCTATTAAATCAATTCCTTTCAATAAGCGTGGTAATAAACAAGACCTGTTGAAGAGAGAGGAAAGGAAGCGTTACCTGAACCTCCATATTGGTATAAAGCAGTCCAACACTCCTTGATATATCTTCATTTTCCATGAACAGAATTTCCACGTATTATTACTAGTATTACATTACTACTCATTCGCTTTCATGCTGACCATAAAGATCGCAGGCTACCTTCAACCCCAGTTTCCTCGCTCTTGCTTCGCCTATCAGGTAGCCCATAGAGCAGATTTCGTTAGAGTGTGAAACGTACGTACCGCGCCGTGCCGTGTCAGTGTCACTGCCGTAATCTCTATAAAAACATTCGAAATTTCTGCCGTAACACGGCCGTGCCGTGACCGTGCCGTTTTCAGTCATACGAAAACTGCTCTACGCAGGGCACTGCAAAAGTAGTTTTGTAAAGATGTTTTACGACCAGTTTTACATGTTGTGCATGGGTAGTTGGAGCCTGTGACAGTCGAGAGACTTTGGAGAGGGTAGGGTGGGAGGGATACGTTAGACAAGAGTTGGGGGTGGGAGGTGTCAGAGCGACCTCAGCCCCAGTAGCTATTCCCTGAGACAGATTGCTTTATCAACACGTGAAAATTTCTAACTATAAAGTTTGGCTTAGAACGAACATTCTCTTTGAATCTTCTCAGGTGATAACGGTTTGAGAATATAATTTGGAATGCGCATAGTTTTTCTAAAGTTTTCTGATACAACTAATAAATAATAATACACGTTTATAAGTCGAGTACAAGATTTATTTGCTGTTTGATATTTGCGTTGATATTTAACGCAAACTCATATTTGCTATAACTAAATTAAACTGTTCATCGTGAGTCGTAAACATTTCAAGGTCTGTTTAACCTATGAGAAATAATAGAAAAATGATAATGAGCTGAGCAAGACAAGCAAGGCGTGGCGGTTCTAGGGGATATATAGCTCTTATTAACCGAGTGCGAGGTCCGTAACGCAAGTTATGAACCGAGTTTTTTCCACTGCCTTATGGCCCAAGCGCGTAGCGCCGAGGGCCATAAAAAGTGGAAAAGACGAGGATCCATAACTTATGGTACGGACTGAGCAAACGATTGGTTATATGGCAAGGCTAATCAAGTAATTTTGATTTTCGGTCCGTACCGTAAGTTACAGACTGCAAATCGACCAATCATAACGCGTGAAATTCCCTTGCCATATAATAAAAGTATTTACTGTCAACTGTTACCCATGTTTACCCTCTCGATAATCATGAAATGAGTTACGTACAGTATCCACAGGTTAATTTGCAGACTTCTTTGCAGTAATCCACGTAGTTAGGATCTGTGCACATTCCTTTGCTCTTGTAGTCCGGGCAGTATTGAGGATACACATCTTTGCAATCACCATTACCTCCTCCTCCTCCTAATGATTATTTAGATGCAAGTCCTTCAGTCAGTGCGTTTCATGTCTCTGTTACCTCACAACTGCGAGATACCTGGACTCATCATCATCATCAACATCATCATCATGACAACAACAACAACGCCGGCCGAATCTGGTTTTAATAGCTTCCGTTAAACGTATAGTCAACTATGCGTCAATCAAACATTTATTAAGTCTGACAATTGAAGATTTGATGGATCCCCTACATTCATGCGTTTTCAATTGAAAACGCAACATTTTGCTGCGTTTTGGCCTTGCGTCCATACTAAAACGATCGAAAACGCAGGAATTCAAAAACGCTCTCCAGGGTGTAGCCTGCTTTGCAGACGTTTTTAGTCTTGGCTCGTTCCTTTTTGGGGGAGGGGAAGGACAAGCCGACACTAAAAACGTCGGCAAAGCAGGCTATCCAGGGTGGAGACCATTTTAAAATGGAGGCTTTTCGAAAAACGCTGACCTTATTCTCACCAGAAATTCTGGAGTTTTTGCATGCGTCGGATGATGATAATGCATCTTTTCCGATCACTTCTGCATTTGTTTTTATATTGTTTTAATAGTCTCGTGGATGCTATGAAAACGCCAGTGTGGACGCGAATCCGCTTTAACTGCGTTTTCGGTGCGATGAAAATAGAGCGCGTTTCGAAAACGTATTACTGTCTGGAGCAATAGTAGAATATCATGATTACGCGCTATCATTTTACCTGTTGATCCTCCGCAGAAATTGCAAGTCTTGCTACACACTTCTTTCATGTAATCAATCCTTTCCTGCTTGGTACACCAGCCCCAAGTCTGATATTTGGGACACTCTGTAGGGTAAAAGTCCTTACAGTCTCCGGTTGGTGGAGACTGTGTATTGGGTGGTTGGGTAACTACAAATCAGGATTAAATGTTATGAAATAAGTTTGGTATCAAAACCGGTCACATTTTAAGTTTGTAATAGTGGCTAGAACTAAAGAAAAGACATTATGAATGTTAATGGCAATAGCGACTTTTCACAATCGCTTGACGGCAGCCATGAGAGGAGGCAAATTAACAGTCTTTTTTCCCCAGGTTACTCCTGAATTCCAGACTAGGACCAAATTCAATAGTCCATTTTCTATATTTTGGTTGAGTGCATGATAACACACAAAGCAGTTCAAGGCAAAACTACGAGTAAACAAAAGAATATATAAGGATTACTCCTCTGTTTGCCCGGAGCCTCGTCTTGAATTGCTTTTTGCGTGATCCCTATTGACAATATTGTGGATGCGTGAAAACATCGAAAGTAGTCTATTGTTCCTGCCTCCTGTCACGCGGCTGCCAAGACATGATGACGCTAAGCATCTATTAATATTACGTCAAATAATAATATTCAAAAATTAACAAATTCTTCGATTTTATTATCCGACGCTCTAGAATCTATAAATCATATAGTTGTTTATTATAATGCAATTTAAAAATCAATCATAATGGTGGTTTTGTATATAAAGCGCTCAATATTCATAACTTTACCTGTTGATCCGCAGAATTTGCATGTCTTACTACACACCTCTTTCATGTAATCAAGCCTGTCCTGTCTAGTACACCAGCCCCAAGACTGATATTTGGGACACTCTTTAGGGTAAATGTCCTTACAGTCCCCAGTTGGCGGGGTATTGGGTGCTTGTGTTGGGGGTGGTGGTGTTTGTGGTGCCTGTGTTGGGGGTGGTGGGGTTTGTGGTGCTTGTGTTGGGGGTGGTGGTGTATCAGGAGGCAGGGTACCTATACGGGATAAAAGAATTCGAGTTGAGGGTATTATAGTAAATATTAAAGTCAACTTAATCATAAGCAGCGCTTTCAGTGTGAGATCTTTAAATTCTTTTTCCTATAGTTCAGTATTGATTAATGCCATGCTTGGCTAAGATTAGAAGATCAGTAAACCAAGTTACCAATATGCCGTTTTTTATACTAAGCAACTCTCAAATGTCGATTCTGCCTCATATAGTCAGTAGTGATTAAATTAAGTTTAGAAAGTATTTTCAGAATAATATGTGGAAATGTCAGTTAAAGATTATGGGTTAGATCTGTGGTGCTTGAGTATGGGGTGGTAGTAGGTGAGTAGCTATAGGTTTGTCTGCTGGGAAGTTCTTATAGCATGCATGCATGCAGTAATTCTAACAAAAAATGAGGAAAAAAATGATATTCTTACAATTATCATCAGGTTCCGTGGTCGGTTCTAAAGTAGCGGGCGGTTGTGTTTGGGGAGGTAAGGTTCCTGAAATGGCAAAGGTTTCTTATGGTAATGGCGTACATATGTCCCTTCAAAACCTTTTGTTTTGATTTATCGTTAATATTCTTTTATATTTTTTCTAATTTTTCTTCACTACCAGCATGATTTCAGATATTAGCTGCGTGCAGCTAACCATAGTTAAAGTCGGGCTACATCGATCATGACTGGACCCCATGCAGTTACTGCACTCCTCCGCATCAACGACAGGTAAAGTTATGAAATGAACTCTTTCCGAAGCATTGAATTACTGATCAGTTGAATAAATCATTAGTGTATATCTAAGTAATCATTACCTGGAGTGGTGCCGCATTTGTTACAGGACTTCTTACAATTATCTCCCATCCAGATAGAGTTGGCTTGACATTCGCCTTGACCGCTCCAGTCGGAACAAGCTTGAGGATACTTATCTTTGCAATCTGAGGTTGATAACAATTGATGAGTAATATTCTAGTACTATAGTATGCTATAATATATGGGAATACACATGGAAAAATAATATGATAGCCATGCTACTAGATAGGGTTTTCAAGCATAAGATATATGTTGCAATACAAGGTTTTGTTACTGGATGCTGAACTACATGGTACATTAACGCGTTGAATGGCGACGGTAAGAAAATCACTCCATTGAAAAGCAATTCTCTCGTAACTTAATAAACTCTCACAATTTCAATCGGTCTCAGACCGTCGGACAAATTCCCATTATCGACGTTATATTTGAAATAGGTCACTGTAGACACCACCCCATGCACTACATAACAGGATACTGAGTTTTCTTGTTCCCAGAGATATGGATTTACTGTTACATTAACCCGCTTAAAATATACATACACACCCCTTGTAATAGGAACATTTTGTTTGGTTCCTCCCTAGGTTAGTTTTTAGCAATAATATCTTGCGCTACTTAGCCTCGTCTTCTTCACCTTATATATGTTTAAGCCAGTTGGACTTTTATTCCAATTTTGGCATTAACGATATCACTACTCCTTGGCAGTCTACGTTACTTACTCTTAACCTCTTTAGTGTGCGCGGGTACGTTTTTGTCGTGTTTTATAGCTTACCTGAATCTGGTTCTGTAAAACAAAAAATAAAAAAGTGTTTTAGTCAAAGGTGGTGAAACCGGCAAGAGCCCTGATAATATCTAGATGTGTATGATGTAATTACAATGACATGCATCTGCACTCACCTCCACAAACTCGGCAGCTCTTTTTGCAGTTTTGGTGCATCCAGTCAAAGTTTTTACTACACTCGCCCCTTTGAGCCCAACCAGGACATCCTGTGTTCCTGTCCTCACAAGCATTTGGATCCAAAGTAGGAGGAGCTGCAGTACCTTTAAGTAACACATTAAAGCGTGTAAAAATATTTGGTATGTCAGTAGCTGGCGTTATAATGTTTTAAAATAAGACTGAACAATATTTGAAATATTTTATACGAGTAAATATTCTATTTGGGGAAAAAAGGCGTTAAATGTGACCCGCCTCCCCCCTTCCAGTAAGCCTGGAAGACTTTTTCCGTACGACCTGAATCGATTACTCGATTATATAGGAGGAAAAAAACATGCATGCATGTCACGCCCAGAAAACAAAGGTTTTCTCACTTGGTACTTCTGAAACAGGGCCGGTTTTTGTTCCCTGGAACCCTCTAGTCAGTGGTTCCGGCGCCTCTACTTATGATGAATATTTTGCTTCGTGTTACCTTACATGGCTACCGCCACATATTTTGATAGAGGGTCATTCATTTGGGTCATGCAGGCTATACGTCGCAACAAATTACTTACCACACACTCCACAGGATTTGGGGCAGTTTGGATGCATCCAGCCTGGGTTGTAGCTGCACTCATATCTTTGGGCGTATTCCTCGCATGCTACTGGAAATTCGTCCTTACAGTCTGTGATGGTTTAATAATAAATAATGGATTATAAATAAACAACTCATACGCAAAAGTATTTATTAATAAAAATTTATGTAATAACAGATAAAAGGATATATAAACTTACCTGAGTCAGGCTCTTGACATTTGAAAATAAAAGCAAAAAAATATATGAGTCCGCTGATAGAATGATCTTTCGTTTAAAAACATTTGGAAAGGGATAAATAAACTCCACCCTTTTCAAGCTACCATTTAGGCTTTACCCCAGTGACTTAGGGAGGATCCAGGAACAGAGAGAGCAAACAAGCAAGCATCATGCGAAGGAATCACATTGTGATCTATATACAAGCTTTTTTCAATTAATTTTCTAATAGTTGTTTTTAGCATCATGTTTATGTTTATATTAATGTTTTTATGTTGAATGTTTCAAGTATCAGTGCAATGCCTTTATAAACAATACGTTAAAAAGCCCCAAATTCAGGCTATTTTGATTTCCACAACAGGAACTTGTTGATTATCTTCTTTTATCTAAGCATGTATAAAAGGAATCCGGAATGATGCTGGGGACTAGAATAAAAACCAAAAACATTTTTGGGGCACACTCCCCATCTCTCAGCAGACATCATACATCATAGGAAAAGATGCTCGATCCAAAAAATTTTAGGGGAGCAGTTACTCCCTCCCCCCTCCACCACCACCACACCCCCCCCTAAAAAATATCGCTATTCTACATGTTGCGATACAATTCTTACCTCCACAAACCCTGCAAGATTTTGGACAGTTAGAGCTCATCCATGCATTGTTGTTTCCACATTCACCTCTATCTTTCCAGCTTTTACAATCGGCATGCTTGTCTTCACAAACACAGGCTGTTGAAAAGCGGAAACAGAGGCTATTTATAAAAGCGCCAAATAAATAAGTGTATCAACTTCAATTGCTCATGTGCCACTAGACAACATAGACGACGGAATATAATTAAAATTTTACTTACCGTTAGGATCTGGGTTGTTAGTTCCTGGTTTAACTGTGAAATAAAATACACGAATAGGTTAAAAAGTGGATTATGTCTTGTCATCATGTATCAAAAAAATCAGAAACAGAGGTTCCACATAAGGGATGGTGCAATAATCATCAGGAGGGCCGAAAAACCAGAGGGCCGGGGGCATAACATAAAAATTAAGTTTGACAATAAAAAAGGTATTCTTTAAAGGTATTTACTTAAAGTAGAGGCAGGGGGAATGTTATTTTCAGCATAACAAAGGGGGGTTGAACAATTTTTTTGGGGTTTTGGAGGTGGGGGGCAGTCCAAGTTTTTGCTAGATTACTCTGTTTTTAAAATAAAATGAAAAAAAAATTACACCATTCCTAAGGAGGTTTTTTTTTTGCTTCCAAATGGCATGAGTTGCGAAGAACCATTAGATCATGAACAGAGAGAGTTCTTTATATTTATGATAAGCAGGTCAGGTGTACTGATGACTCACTCACCCACATCAGGTAACCCCTTCATTGGACATCCGTATAGCTTGTTAATCTTCTTGATGTCCTGTGGGCTGAATACTCCTCTTTCATAAACCGGTCGAACCTCATATGATGGGTCACTCTTGACAATAATGGTGGTCTTACAGAAACCAGCTTTGCCAAAAGCACTATTTTCGTAGTGCATGATAGACGTGAGATCGTAGGGGTATCCTTGGGTATCAGCCTCCTGGAAAGTGTACTTTTTGAAAGCGGACTTGAATGCTAAAAAAAATTTAAACATAACTGTAAATAAACCTTGCTTTCCTTTATGTCATTTGTATCCAAAATAACGATTGTATTTTATGCAGTATTTAAAAACGCGGAGTAGGAGTGTTTTATCACTGAGGTATAAGGCACTCGGGGGTTGGAAGAAACATGAAAGGAGTTTGAAGAAGCATGACGCGTAGCATGATGCGTTTTTTCAACGAATCAACTAATAGTGAACCGCAAAGTTGGGCCTTTTTTTAAAACTCGACGTTCGAGTTTTTTTCTCGGGTTCTCTATCTCGGGTCAGTGTCATTCGTGTCTGATTTAGGTAGCCTAAAGGTTGTTTCAGGGCCAGGTAACTGATTGATATATATTTGGTTTAGAAGTTTACAGTTTATAATGAGATCGTATGGTATTTTTCAATATATGCGTACCTGGCTGAACGTTATCCCACAAAACCTCGATCACATTGTCACGATCTGGTCTGTTGTGTTCGTGGAAGTAACCAATTGCGTGACCAAATTCGTGCAATACCAACCCAACATACTCGCATCCTGGTCCCATGTTGAGAATCTGCTCTCCGTTTCCTACTACACCAACCATTGAGTTGCAGCTGTGATTGCGTGACAAATAGGAAAACGTTACATTAATATTAATTGGACATCAATATTATAGATAACGGTTTATAAGATAA
>OCZR010023716.1:20832-40567 GCA_900234385.1 Anemonia viridis
CTCTGGGACTCTCAACTCGCGGTTCGTGATTCAATTAGAACGGGTGCAAATATGGAGTGGCCAAATATCCAAAATAGATGCAAAAGTTTTTGAGGGGGATAGCACCACATTGTCCCTCCCCTTGCTATGGCCCTATAGGTGCATGTGTGGAGGGGGTGGGGTTGCTAGAGATAACTTTAAAAACTGTACTAAAAGCTAAAAACAGTAACTAAAAAACAGTACATGCCACAACTTTCTAAACTAGGAGTGTGTATAAAATATAGATGTTTTGGGGTATAGTTATTAATAGCTATAGCTGCGCCCCCAAAACATTTTCATCATCTGAAAGGAAAGCTCATCTGAAAACGGTCAGAAAAATTCGGTTTCGGAGTAGATATGGACGCTGGATAACTTTGCTCTGCAGTGTTTCAACGCAGCCAGGAAACCCTGGGCACACCCCTGCTATAATGGCTCATAGTCTGCAAGTAAAACTTTTGAATTTATATGACATATAGCTTACATAACTTCAAACTTCACCTTGTGAACTTCTGCTTCAACCTTTGTGATTCTTTTCTGTAAAGATAACGGCAAGAAAAATTAATCGATCTTTCTGAGTTACTGAAATCAATGTTCTACTTCTATCAATTTAGAAGAACTTACTTTGAGAATTTTACTTGCATCCATTAAAGCTTGAGCGTCAACTTGTATTTCTTGTGTCTCCATTACTGATTGAGAACATTAGTGAATAAAACAATGAGTTTTTGATATTCCACTTTATGTGAGGAATTATTTTACTCTGCACGGCCAGCGCGCACAAAATGCATCAAGTTAAAATTTACTACGGCGCAGTTTCAAACGGTTTTCCTTCTGTATGAACATAAGAATAGAAGGAAAGGAGTTGAGCACTTTACCTGCTAAGATAGGGCTGAGTGGCATTTCTAAATTCCAGTAAAGATCCCATAAATCTTGCTCCTGTGAGATTAAAAGACGATGGTAAGCTGAACAGCAACAAACAACGGCCAACCAAAAAAACGGCCAACATAATGGGCCCCCTGGGCACCTGCTGGCTACGCCCCTCAAACGACTATGAAACAAACAAACAAAAAAAGAAAGAAAGAAAAAAGAAACACAAACACACACACACAAACAAACAAACAAAACAAAACAAAAACGCTGTGAAAAGGACTCAGAAAACTGGCAGAACAAAAAGTTTTCATGATAAAACTGCTAAACAAACCTGTAATCGATTGTATAAGGTTAATATAGCAGGTCCAAGGGTGCTCAAATCAAGGCACAGTAACTCATTCTTATCTCTTTCGTCCTGTAAGAAAAAGTTATAAATTTCAATCATTCCTAAACCCACTTTTTTTAAGTAACCCAATTTACTCAGAGAGTATACCAACCTGTGAAATTAAGTTGAATGCAAGCTTCTGAAGAAGTTGGCCATAATCTTTGGGCGGGTTATCTGGATCAAGTAGCCACATAGCTATCCTGACGTCCATGAATATCCATTTGCTACAAACTGATGATTCAGGAATGATATTGAAAAAAGAAGTCACGACAGGTAAAGAGTCCTGAACGTTCCGAGTTTACCGTAAGCGTAAGGGGAGGATTCTCCTGGGAAGTTCATTAAACAATGTTCATGTTAATTAATATCTCAAATGTGACATTGAACGGAGGGTAAAAATATAATGAATGGTACTCAAGCCGGAAGATTTTGGTAGGCTTAGAACTTATTCATTCTCCTATACCTTTCTGACCCTCGTATTCATAAATTCTTTGTAGGCAGTTTATAATTTCTTGAGAGTTGTAACAGATTTTTCTTGTTTCTGATTCCATAACTTGACCTATTACGTTTCTGCAAGAATAAAATTACATAAATGCAAGCCTTGGATAGATCCAGGGGAGGATCAGGGGTTCCATTTCATTGTGTATTACGCCCCAGAATGTTTCGCAACAGGTTTGAAGTAGTAAAGTTTGCGGTAGGAAGTATACATTTGGACCCCCTCTCAACTGACAACTTCCTGAATCTGCCCATAGAAAAATTTTATGCCAAAAAATTTGTACATCTGTAGTTGTACATCCTACATTTAGCTTCATTCCATGTAAAACAATTTTTGCATCTTTATAGAAAATATGACAAAGACCAACCTGGTCCAATTTCTAAGTTCATCCGATGAAGTCTTGAGGGGGAACTTAACAAAGGCAATTTGACTTGCTGTAGAAGCATTCTCGGTCGGCTTGGATGAACTTTTAGACCAAGGAAGAGCAAAGGCAATCGCAGAGAGCTGCAATAAATGTATAGAATAAGTTGATAACCTTGTCTCCAAAAGAATTTCAAGACTCTCAGATTTAGATACCTCAGGAGTTTTCTTATCGAGACGCCTCTTTTTCTGTGTCAAATGAAAAAAATATAGAACAATCAAGTTCCCTTTAATATGTTGGGTTTGCAATCAATGGATTTGCAAATAATGGAAGCCACTTCAAAGCACTTCTACCTGGCAACCATATGGTCTCAGTTGTGAAGAGCTGTCGCTATAAACAAGAGTGCATGCAACTTCTTCTGCTTCAAATAAAGCCTTTTCTAAGTTAAATCTTTGTTCTTGAGCCATCGACTCAACTGTTAGGATTTGACAATTTGAGGAGGGTTTGCCGGCCTTGCCATCTATTTCCTTCGGTGATGCTGGGGTTTCTAAAGATTCTAATAAAAATTGCATTTACGTTATGAGAACCGGCTGATCTCGATGTTGATGATAATAAAATACAATAAAATGACAATAACTTAACCTAAATTTGCTTCTTTAGGAGGCTGGATGGTTGACGAAGACCAGTTTTCTTCATGATCTGGAGCCTTGTTCAAGGTGAGATTATGATGGGGTGGCCTTCAACAACAACCGCAGCAACAACAAAATAAGATCAGTAAATTAATGAAGAAAGAAATTGACACTCTATGTTTTGACCAAAGACACCAAATAGTACAGATACTCACTCTAAAGGAAGGTTCCTTTCCTTTATTTCCTTCAAAACATCAGTGGATGATTGAGCTGTGATTGATCTGCAAGTCTGGCCGGCGAGAACTCTCGTAGCAGCATTAGAGGGATGTGGTTCAGTTGTTCTTCGTTGTAAATCTGTCAGGAAAACGAACAACAAAAAAAATATTAGAAGAATAAACCACAAGTCTTAGAAAAAATACAACTTCTAATCATTAGAGATTTTTTTGTTTCAGCTTACCCTCTGTTGTCTTCTTAACGGCTGCTTGAGCAAGTCTCATGGAAACATAGCTTGAAGGAGTTTGAATTTGATTTGTTGAATATCTTTGCCTAATTACAGCAAGGACTCTCTGTGCGCTTTCTGATCGTAGTGCTGGATTAGAATTTAATTGGTTTGGGAGACTAATATCCCATTTCTTGTCCTCCTTGGTTGCCTTCATTTGATAACTGACTTCATTAGTTTAACCAACTCTATTTTCCTCTTGAACTGTAAAGAATTTTAAAAACAACAACAAAGAAATATCTAAAGAAAGAAAAAAAGTATTGTAAATATGTAAAGCTAGTAAATAAAATAGTAAACTTGATGAAATATAAAATACTATCAAGCATAAATAATGGTTTTCGATCTTTTTTAACCTGAGCACAATTTTGAGTTTTGGCGCCAAAATCAGGTGCGCGCGCGTCAAATTTGCCGCCAAAGAAAACGGAAGTTAATAAACTATTAACCGGAAGTGAGTTTACATGTAATTCAGATTATAATAATATACATAATCAAATATTAAAGAAATACTTTGTTTGTTAAATTTCGTACATTTTCTTTTTTTTTTTGGTCATCGTGTATTAGTATTTTATTAACTTTCGTTAAAAAAATCAATGTTCAAACATCTATTTGTTTACCGATTTGATAGGAAGATAAAAAAGTTTATAGTCTGTGGTCCAATTACTCAAAAAGGTCTAAGGCAGCAGCTGTGACTAGCTTTCATAAGAATATTCGAGAAACAAATAAGTTTTCGTTGCCAGGAGCTAAAAAAAATAATTCAAACATTAGATTAAGATTTTATACCACATTCACCGAAGAAATAGGGCAAAAAATAAAGATCAAAACAACAAAATAAATATATCGGGATATATATATATATTGACATTACATAATTGTTATATATTAATATAAATAATAAAGATAATCCAACAGAAAATCCAGCAGAAAACAATCCAACTAAAGAATTTATAAAAATATATATGATTTATTTTAAATCGTTATATTTTATGTTTAAAAAATAGCAAAAAATAAATCGAAATACAAAATAAGAATAAGCACAATAAAATAAAAACAAAAAGATCTCGAAGTATCGATAGAAAAATTTATAAAGATTTTAAAAAATTAAAAAAAATTAATTGATTGTTACCGATTGTTATACGTCATGCTCATGAAATCATCAACCAATCAGATCGCTCGTTATATCAGCTGTCAATGCGTCCCTCTTATTTCCCTAGCAACGTTCCGACTCGCTGGTAAATATACACTAACATCTCGCTAGACCAAAGAAAGAGCTCTTCTCCTTGCTAACGTTATTCCCCTGCCACTAACTCATGTAGCTCGGGTCTGTATACAGATAAAACATGGTGCAGCCGCTTTGTATTTGTCAGATCTGTAATTGCGGGTAAGTGAAAAAGATATTATTTGGTTTGTACAATCGAAAATTGTGTTTTCGGGTCATTTGGATCGGTCGATCAACACTATTCAATTCATAATCTAGATGGGCCACATGATCGCTGCTTATTATATAAACTTTCCATCAAAAATTTATCAATGAATACACGTTGAACGTTAAAGTTTTAGAGGCTAAATCTATTTTTTCTGTCGATATTTAAACAGGCGGCATCGATGTGCTCATAAACCAGTCAATCGACCCACTTCGCAAAAATGCCTCTTTACAGAATACCAAGATCGGTACAAAAAACATGGAAATGTAGGAAGAACTGAACCGATCAAGCCAGAATTCACTGTCAAAGCATCGACAGATCCATTCGACGGTAATACAAATTATAAGTATGATTACGTGCCCCATAAGTTAGAACCACATAAGAAACGCGAGAAGGAAAGGTACGTTAGACCCGAAGGAAAAGTCGAAGACGAAAGTACTTATCGACATGATTACCCTGGCCGTACGGTGGCACCAGCCGAGTCTGCTAAGCCACCAGTGCACTACCAGGCCAGTAACAGACCTTTTGGAGGGAGTACTGTACACCAAGATACGTTCAGACCGTGGGATTTGGATCTATGTAAAGTTAAAAGTATGAAACCGCTTGCGTCGGGCATGAACAAAGACGGCAAAATGGACGGAAAAACTATCCACCAAACTGACTTCCCTGGTCACATTGTAGCTAGGAGATCACCCATCAAGCCATTTAATTCAGATTTTAGACCTCCTCATGGCCCAATGGAGAAAGACACCACAACAAGATTGGACTATACCCCCAAAAGAGCTGCTCCTGCACAGTCGCAAAAGCCACTTGAACGTCGGCCGTCGACGGGCCCACCGTTTGCTGGCATGACTACCTTCCAGCACGATTTCCAGTTCAAGAAAGGTTTCCCTGCCTCTAGTTTCAAGCCCAGGCAGGAAGCAGTTCAATCAAATGTGCCATTTGAGGACGAAACAACCACTGGTTTCTCATACAGAAAGTGGAACCTTCCCAAAAGGCAATTACGAGAGAAGGAGATATACCGACCCCCTTCTGGTGAATTTAAGGATGACACCACCTTCAGGCACGATTACCCTCAGTGGAATGTACCCCCAGCAGCAAGTGCTAAGCCTCCTCTGCAGTCATTTGCATCTAACCAGCCCTTCCAGGACAGGACAACTCATGGAGATACATACAGGGCCTGGGATTTCCAGCCAATGCACAAGGGTAACAGACCAGACCCATACAGACCACCCTCTGGAAAATTTGAAGGAGAGTCCACAATGCAGAGCCATTATAGGGGACAGCAAGGGGATCGGGCAAAACCCATCAGACATGAAATGCATAGGTCGTTGTCTGCCTCCCCGATGGACCTAAACACCACGTATGGTGATACATTCAGAGGTCTATGCCCCAGTGTGTGTCCAGCAACAAAGATCAATCAATTTGTGAAAACTGTTCAAAGTGGATTCAGCTACTCCCATGATACCAAGGGCCATACCTTTTTCAAGCCTATTTCTGAAACTGTGCAGCCATTGTCTTTGTCTGCTTAAGATCAGGCTGGGATCAGATTCTGTACAGCATGGTGGGCAGTCCTTTTTCACTCTCATTTCTATTTCTCCTTTCCATTTTTCTTTTAATTCTTAAAGTGAAGTTCAATATTCACCAGGAAATTCTGTTACCATAAACAAAATGTCAGTAACTAAGGAAAACAGACAAGTGCCTAAGAGAGCTATCGTTCTATTCACTACATGAGATCGTTAGGAATATAAGACAGATATTGAACTCATGGCAACAATTACCATGAACAATTCCCTCTTGTAAATCAAGTATTCAAGAAACAAAAACCCAAATCTACAAGACAAAGACTGCTCACCATGCAGAAAATTCATTTAATTAAAAAAATTATCTTTTGTAAATAGTATATTTACCCATCTATTGCTGCAAGTTTTAAGTTAAACAAAATGTGGCAATGGAAAACTAAAAAGGGAGTAAGCAAGAATGCTTTTTAGGTCTAAGAAAATATAAATCTTTAGTTAAGCTACTGAAAAATTCCTGATATGGCTGTGAAAATCACCAGCAAAATCATCAGATTTTTGTTCCAAAAATAAGAAAATGATTTTCATTTCTTGCGTTAGTAGTTCATTGATGTTTACTCTTTTTAAAAAGTAACATTTACACATGGGATATTTGTCGTACAAATAATTATTTATTTAAACTTGGTATGATTAAGATGCCAAGAACTATTTATTTTAGTGACAGAATATTCTTCTAACGCAAAAAAATTTTCAATGGATTTAGTCATAAGACTTTTAAAGAACTTTTTAAAGAAGTAAAATCATCGAAAAGAAGCATTTACCCAATCGCACATAGATAATATATGGTTAAAGCATTTTAGAATGTAGCAATTCTAAGTGTAAGGTATTCATGTCATTTCAATTACAAAAGCATGACACTAACGAACTTTGTTTTTGAACGTTCCTATGACTATTTACATTTTTCTTCGAGAATTTGATACTGGTTCAAATTAGATAACATGTATAACTAGTTATGGGGAAATAAATATTCAAATATTAAATGTTGTACTGGTAAAAGGTCTGTATAACCGGAAAGGATTAAATTAACTGTCAATAGACTTTTTCAGTTTGGACATTTTCCTAGTATGCTTATTAACACCTTGGGAACAATATTATTCATAGTATGAGAACCCATTGTATCCACTACCCTTAGAGAAAGAACACTCACAGGAAACAACTGTCCAAGCTAAAGAGGTCTATGCCATCTTTTAAATTTATTTTGCTGTGTTTATAACTACTTACCTAGTTGGAAAGACGATCATTAGACAATATATCACACAGGTACTAGAGAAGTACCCAAGGTTAATCCATTTTTTGAAGCCAAAAACACTGTAAGCTGTAATGGATAAAAACAAATGTTTTGGGTTTTTAACTTGTTGGTATGGTATTAGTTAACATATTTTTGAAGGACAACAACTGTTCCAAGAGAAAAAGAAAAGCCCAATGGGGTGTCTTTGAGTCTCTCATTTTTCAGCATTTCATTTGTTGGGACAAAACAGTCCATTAAGATGTTAATAGCAGATTTCGTAACTGTGGACAGTCATGAAAAAAGAAACACTATAGCTAATCAAAATCTTGTAAACATAGTTGTATAAAGGGATGCTTTCTTCATCCAATCAAATAGACAAAACATGGCACAAATATATAGACTAAGGTATATTTTTGGGCATATAGTTTCAATATAAATAATAAAGTGAGAAGATTTGTCAGGTTGGTTTACTGTAGAATATTTAGGTCACATGATGGTCACAGTTTTGTGACCGAAATATTTAAATTACATCAAACCAACATGACAAATATATGTTAAGGTAGATGTCAAGGCATTTCTATGATATCCCCTGGCCATACTGCCTTGTAAACTTTGTGTTTTTCATCGTGGAAACACTTGTCAATGATTAACTTAACTTTGCCAAAAGTTACCGACTTTGTCATAAAGACACACTGTTGAGATTCTGGACATGCTGTTGGGAAATAGTGAACCTAAAGGACCTTATTAGATTAAATATTTGTTTGAATGTACATGGAATGGTTTAAAAAAAGAATAAAATCTTTTAAAAATTATGTGATATGAAATATTTGGATATGATGTAAAGTTGTATCTGTTTGGAAGTGATAGAGCACTAAAGCCTGGTTTTCACTTGCGTCGGAGTTGGAATCGGAATCAGAATCATAAGCAGAAAGCCACTGGTCATAATCAGAATCGGAAGCCTCAATACAATGTTTACATTTAATATAATCCCATACCGATTCAAAATGTGATTGGCTGTTCGATTCCGACTCCGATTCTGATTCTGCCTATACAAGTTTTCACTTATCGTAAGGGTCGGAGTCGGAAGGAAATGGAAAGAAAATGAAGAAAATCAATCGGATTCTGACTCCGGTTTCTGGTTTTCACTTCATCTTAAGGTGCTTATGACTTCGATTTCGACTCCGATGCAAGTGAAAACCAGGCATAAACAACCTGAGCAGCTACAACTATTGAATTCCTAAGCTTGTGTCTTTAAGTTTAATCTGGAGTTCCAAGTCACTTCGTATCACATCTGCAAGATTAATGACTGTTTACAACAAGGTCCATAAACTAAAATTGGAATTTATTCAATATTATATATGAAAGATTTACACTTGTATTAACCCCTACTTTATACAACATAGATTACAAGTGATCCTCTCCCTCCAGAGAGACTCTGTAAAGATGAGTTTGCTAGTAGAATATCTACAGTAACGAGCAATTTTAGGATTTCTGTAAATATGCATAGATATGAGCTCAGTAGGTGGAAAGAAGAGAGAGGAAAAGAAGGGACACTATGCTTTTTATACTATAACACTGAAGTACAGGTTTCTGCTTTATGAAATCTGCTCTGCACAGTGTCTACCCATATCATACCATACACAGTCAACAGGGCAGCTGTCGACCATCATACACTGTCCTTCCTAAATAGACCTCCTAGCCAATTATTTGTTGTGTCCACTTCAGACCATGTAATGGCCCCTTGGGAACTAATTCTTTCATGTGTAAATATTTTAATAAAAGAACAACTTTCTCAAGGGAATGCCATGCTCTGAAATGGGCAATTTGCATACTCAAAATCTGTCTGGTCCACTACTTGCCTTGCCAGTTGCTGGTCAACAAGGCATGACCAAGCTAAAACTAATTTGCCTGGTCATCACAAACAGCAAATGACCAGGCATTATTACCCTGAGTCTACAATGGTGTATACAGATAGAGTAAAGCTCAAACTGGCAAAAAAATAAGGCCACTGCCTTATTTTTTTCAACGTTTGTACAGGATCCCCTTTGAGAATTCCAAATTTTTTTTTCAGAACTTTCCAAAGCCTTTTGACTTAAATTTTCAAAACCACACATAGCTCAAACATAAAACCAAATTCATGATTTGAAACATTCAAAAAACATTTACAATGAGCCAGAGGAAAGGTATAAGCCAGACAAGCTACAAAAAATCCATATTTTTTTTCCCCAAAAACTTTCCCAAGACTTTCCAAAACCTGTACAAACCCTGTGTTTCTAGCACTCAAGCATGGACAAAATCAGCAATTCTTTGGAGGCTTTCCAAAACTGAAGTAGTGAAGGAGGGACCTGAGGGATGGAGAAAAGAAATAATAGTCTCAACTTGTAGGATATAAGAAATAAGTGATGCCATAGCCTATTAGATACCGTTGCTCATTTTTTCAATAACTTATTCTTAAAATATTCTCAAGGAATATAATTCTTTTACAAATCTAAAAAAAAGATACTATTAAGATCAAGTAGAAGCACTGCTATACTGGCATACAAGAGCATGAGAAGTGTTTTTAGTGGAGTTTGTTCCAGCTAGATGGCATTGTGGCAGTTGGTGGTGGTGGTGGACCACGACGATAAAGTTCATCTATATAGTTTAGTAAGAGTCTTTCTCGTTCTTCTTCCATGCAACTTAGAACTAAATATCTCCGGTCATTCTGAAAGAAATCATTTCACAAAGGTTTAGAAATCATGGTGATAGCAATGATGATGATAGTGACAGTAGTGATGATTAAAGTGGTGGTGTTTCGTGATGATAGTACTAACAGCATACTGATGATAATGGTGATGATTAATGGTGATGCAGTAATCATGGTGATGCAGTAATAATGGTTATGGCAGATGATGATGGTATTGGCAAATGATTATAATGGCAGTGATTATGACAATAATGGTGATGCAGTGATAGTTTTGGCAGATGATGGTGATAGTATTGGGAAAATTAAATGCTGATGATGAAGGTATATAATATAATAATGCACTATAATATCATGATGGTGGTGATAATGATGTCGGCGGCAGTGATGATGATAATAGTGTTGTAGCTGTTATTTAACAATGACTCAATTTTAAAGTTACCTTTAAGACTTGTGTAATATCTTTAAGATGTTTCCTTGATTCCCTAATCTGTTCTCTAGACCTGAGCATAGAAATTGAGATTTTATTATTAATTTTTGAAAACTATGCTGCTTTCAGTTATTAGCAATTAAAAGAAAAGACAAAGTTGACATTTATTTTGTATTAAACTTTAAAACAAGAAATCTATGCTCAGAACATAGACCTAGTTGCAAGAAGGTTGTTATAGGAGAACGAACATCAAATTATCAGTAACTTAGTGTGAAAGGAATATATATAGAAAGGAAGACACAAGAAAATAACTGGAGCTAACTCTTTCTTTTGTCTTTTTAATATATTCCTTTCTCACTAAATTACAAAAGTTCTTTCTTCCTATGACAACCTTTTTGCACCTTGGTGTATATATATAATTATATTAAATAATTATTATCATTACACTGTTTTTCTTCACAAAAACATTGGTCATATGGCTTAGCATTGTTACTTACTTATATGTTATTAAGTGGGTTTCTTTAAGTAGTTGCCTAAAATCCACTTTTGCACTTGCTAGTTTATCTTGTAAATACTGAGTGAATTCGGCTTCACGTTTCTGGGTTCAGGTGAAAATTAAGAGCCAAAAGTTAATGGGTATAAAGAAAAGAGCAACATTTGTTAAGGTAATTGACCAACCCAATAAGCCAGTAATGGGTTGACAATTTGGTGGTTGTCAGACACATGTTGGCTGGTAATGGCTGTCAGCCCATTGAAAATCCATCATCTTCAAGAATCCTTGATTCATTAGACCTACCCACCACTGCACAAAATTAACAGGTATACAAAAAAGGGAGGCTAAGATTGGAAAATTTTTATAAGAGACTAGTATGCAAAAGGGAAAAAGTGTGGGGGGAGGGGGGGAGGAAGATATGGCTCCCCTGCCCCATCTCTACATCCCCTGAATGCAGCTTTTGAAACTTCCTAAAAGGAAAAAGTACTTTGCTTGTTTACGTTACGGTGGTTAATTTTTTTGTCACTCTTGAAGTCAGAATACTCACTCTGTCACTAGATGAAAATTTAGAAAATCTTGGATCTTCTCTGATAATTTTCTTGATACTTTTATATGATGATGTCAGAGTAACCTTATAACAAAATTAATGCATTTTGGAGTTAAGAAATAAAGATAAAAAATAGTTAAAACATCTTTAGTTAATAGATCTTACATCTTGCACAAATTATGGTATATGTGATCACAGTTAATATGTGATCAAATAATGTTTTTTTTGGTTAACGAGACAAAGCAGGTCTTCATGTGATCAACTAATATTAAAAGTGTTTAGAGATGAGATAACTAGCATTAAACTAGTGTGGGCTGCGTCGGTGTTTCTAAAGAAACAATAGTGATGAATAGGTAATTTTTACACCGTAAAGAAAGAGAATACTTTCTGACGTTTCGGACGCTAGTCCTTCGTCGGAGTAAAAGTTACTCTGACAAAGGACTAGTGTCCGAAACGTCAGTAAGTATTCTCTTTCTTTACGGTGTAAAAATTACCTATTCATCACTATTAAAAGTGTTTACATGACTGCCAGAAAACAAAGTCTTCCAGGGCAATAATGTATCTATTAATTGTCATGGAAAAACTTTGATTGACATCCATGAAAATCTACTGCCTCAACATATTATATTTCTGTACAAAAAGTATCAAGGTAAGAAAGTATAAAATGTGAATCATTGTTTCCATTAGGTAACGTACTTCAGATGTTTCATCAAGTAATCTTCTAAACTGTTCCCTCTTTCTACCATGTAGTTTAGCAATGTGATCATTGAATATTTGTTCTTTTTCGTCCTTGGGAAGTGCATCTGCCATTGACCATCTGTGGTCTTTTCTGAGAGCTCTCTTTGTCTCTTTCCAAGTTGCATCTGGCTTACGAACCTAAAGCAATACAACATGAGCCATTTACATCAATTTTCAATTCGATGTGCTGACTAGTAATACAAATCTTTCTCTCTTACCATATCTGTTAGTAATGCAAGGAAGTGCTGAAAAGCTTTATCTCGAAGATGAACCTCTTTCTCTTTTTCTCTGGCTTTGGCCAACTCTGCCTGGGAAGCACGGACTTCACGCTCTCGTTCCCGAATACTGGCCTCTATTCTTTCCTGTTTTTCTCTTTCCTTTTCCTTCTCTGAATTTCCTTTCTGTTTCAAATTCAAATCCACAAAAATATGCATTAAGGATGTTTATATGATGGGACATAGTCATCATGTCATTTTACTTATCAAAAGAATGTAATTTTATTGTCCGTAGACTGACTAACATCTGAAATGTCTGTAAGTATGAAATTCTCTCTTTTTATGGTGACTGTATAAACTACATAATATCAATATTGTGGTATAGGGTAAGCGTTGCAACCAAAATGACGTCACAAGGTTTACTCAAGTGGTCATTTTTCAAGGCATATAGCACGATTTCAAAACAAAAATAGCGCTAACAAATATATCTTCATTAATCATGCTACCAGTATATGCCTTGAGAAATGTCCTCAGTGCACCACAAAATGACCACTTGAGTAAACCTTTTGACGTCATTTTGGTTGCAACGCTTACCCTATACCACCCTACAAAAATGGTTCTTGGTTCTTTTGATCATAATTTTGATATCGGGATCGAATTCAGCACGTATTATACTTCTAGAAATGACCAAGAAAAATTTCATGTCATAGGGACTTTAAAGAGAAATTAGTTAATTTTAATTACAAGTACTAATAGTCCGATTGAAGTCTCCTACCTTTTCAAGAAGTGCTACATAATCTCTAAAGTACTCTTCTCTGGTTGCAATACTTTCAATGGCTTTGTACCTTGGATCATCATCGATCTTAGCCTTCACTTTATGCCACTTGGACTTTGCATCTAATTTGTGTTCTGACAGAAGGTCTAAGAAGTCACTGTGAAGCTAAAAATCCCAACAGGAAATACAAAATTAGGAAATTTTTATAAATAACCAGGCATCATTGATTTTTATTATTATATTCTGAGTTAGAAAAACCTCATTCATTATACTGTTTATTCTATGAAATTCAACTTCAACCTGTGCAATCATTCTCAAATAGGAAGCTAGATATTTTTTATTAATAGTTTTCTCAATAAATACTGAAAATATTAAATTAAATCCTATATTTCAAAATCCTTTTTTAAAAGATATATTTGTACCTTCTGTACACAAAGCATTTTGTAGCATATTTTAAGATAGACATACAAAAAATAGAACTTTTCAAGCATATTTACTTATTATAATATTATGAAAATTCAAATTTCAAAGAATTTCTTGACAGAATCAAAGGCACCAATTCATGTTGTTATTCTTTCTATTTGAACCTTTTGTCAGCCAAAGAATACAGTGTGCTAAAATTATAGTATTAAAGTGGCATCCATTGGATGCTATAATGTCTCAGCACAAGCATGACTGTGCAGTCTGACTGCTCCTAAACCAGAGCTGTTACTGGCAGATCAATAAAGCATGGTATACCCATGGTTGGACAAGAACAGTTGCTGAAATATACAGGTTCAATCTAACAAAACCCATGTTACAGAGAAACCAAATCAAGACATTATAATTTGACCACGATGGAGGGGTCCCAAAGCAGGTAGGAACACTGCAACTGTAACCTTAACTTGATGGTAAAAACAAAGGAGATATTTTCAGGGGAAAAAAAAGGAATGCTAGGAAAGAAAAGCAGAAAATTAATGTTTGTTATTGTGGAAAACATTGCCTAAGAATTAGGAACTCCATAGCTCTGTTCCTTTGCAGACGTATATAATTTTAATTCAATCCTTAATTGCAACATTTTCTATGCAGTGGGAGTGCAAGGGGTTGAAATTTGAATATGGAATAAAAAAGAAACATGGAATGAAAGTGGGAAAATGAAATAAAATGGGTGAGTATCATGAAAAGAGAAAATGGAATGAAACGGGAGAATGGATTAAAATGGGAGAATGAAATGAAATGGAAGAACAAAATAAAATGGGAGAATGAAATGGAATGGGAGAAGGCAATGGAATAGAAGAATGCAATGAAATGGGAGAATGCAATGGAATAGAAGAATGCAATGAAATGGGAGAATGCAATGGAATAGGAGAATGCAATGGAATGGAAGAATGCAATGAAATAGAAGAATGCAATGGAATAGAACAATGAAATGAAATGGAAGAATGCAATGGAATAGAATAATGCAATGGAATGGGAGAATTCAATGGAATAGGAGAATGCAATGAAATGGGAGAATGCAATGGAATAGAAGAATGGAATGAAATGGAAGAATGCAATGGAATAGGAGAATGCAATGAAATGGGAGAAGGAAATGAAATGGAAGAAAGAAACGAAATAAAAGAATGCAACAAAAAGGGAGAATGCAATGGAATGGAAAAGTATTACCGTTTCTCAAATTTGCTGACAATCTGACAAATGACTACATGCACTTTTTATGCTATATAGCAGGTACTAAGCTCAAGTTTGACTTTAGATATTCCACAAATTAAGTGTAAGATAGAAAACGGAGATCAATCTTTGTAGGAAAAAACTAGAAACAAAATATTTCTTTCTTTCCTTTTTTTGGATAGGAACCAACATTAAAAAATGAAAAAAAAATAAATTAAATAATTTTGGTTGTAGGCTATTAATTTGAGCTACCAGCTGATTGTGAAGTCTAAGTAACAGAGCTAAAAGAAAATTGGAAATATTTTTATTTACCTTCTATGGATGGATCAGATTATTCACAACATGGATCAAGAGTGATGAAAAAGCAACTATAAATGCAGGCCAGCACGGCTAGCTTGGCAACTGTATGCTGTGTTTATAGTATTAGAGATAATGTTAACACTGTCAAACATATGCAATCTACCACAAGCATTAATCAATAGTAAGAGTCAACCATTCATTAACTCCCAGTAATAATGCACTGTCCGTCTGATAGACAGACGTACATGATAAGTTGACCACTCTGTCCTAAAGTTGATTTCGGACTGGATTAATTTCAACACAATATTGAATGAACTACAAAGAAATATGCTAAAATAAACTGCAAAAAATCTAAATTGGTTTTTTATTTTGTTTTAATTCCAAAAGTTTGTTTTCAGATTGTCACCACTCCAAAAGAATGGAAAACAAACTTTGGAATCAAAGAAAATCCAACAGCCTTCATTTTCAACATTTAAAACCAGTAATTTCTGCATGCTCTCTAATGATGGAAATAACAAATGAAGTTGACCTATTTGCCAAACATAACTAGCAAAATTTAGGTATTGGATTTTCTTCAATTGGAACAAGCAGATTTTGAGTGAGTAAGATATTTAGTAAGATTGACATTTGAACCAGCCAATAATTATAATTCCAAAAGTCCTTCCAAAAGACGAAATTACATGGTACATCTTAATACTAGGCTAACAAAATATTTATAGATACTGCCATGGTGATGTGCAAACCATTAGGTTTTGTTACTTTGCCTTATTGGATCGATCCTCCAATAGATTTCTGGTTAGCAATTTATGCAACAATTAACCAAAACAAATTCTACCATCATGTCCACCTATAGTGAAGAAATACTTCGCGTCATGCTTCTCGTAACACTTCTCTCATGTTTCTGCCAATCCCCAAGTGCTTTATAACTGAACACAGCACAGCAAGCAAGTATTCTATTTCTTTTATAAAATACAAAATGAAATGTTTGCAAACATGTGTGCTGTGTGCTCTCATAATGCACACGCACATGATCAGTTTTGGCGATTTAGAAAGCGAGATTTATATCAGATATTTTATAATACTTGTTTCATGAGGGTATTGTAATAGACATCTTTCACTCATTCCAAAATCTGCTTGTTCTTGATGGTTTATGTTAACCATACCTGAGATACCAGCAAACTCCCAAACCCAATAAACTTGTCCTACCTTATCGTGTTTGGTCTTGGAAGACTCCTTTTCTTTCTTCTTGATTTCAACCACATACTCTGTAAACAATGCTTCTCTGTCCTTCATCTTTTCGATTGCTTTGAAAGCATCATGTTTGCCATGTTTACCAGCAAAATCACTGAATGTTGTTCTGTAAAAAGATGGAACAAACTATACTGTGATTCTTGATATTCCATGGACTTAGTAGTTACAAGGTGCCTGTTGAAATTTGTTTTTTTCACTTACAACCATTCAAAATATAGTACCGGTAGTTTTTGCTGGACTGATTAGTTTTGATTGACGGCAGTGTAAAACCAATTTCATGTAAATGAGAAAATGGAAGAAAGACAAAAGGAAGAAAGAAGGATGAAAAATGATGATGAAAAAAGGGCAGAAAAAAGAAATGGTTGTAACAAAAGATATTCTCCATTTTCTATGAACCATATTTCTTGCTTCAATAACTAACTTAGCTAACTTTGGAATTAATTGTAACATTCATTTGTTAGTACACATGTACATAGTTCATTCTAGCTACTGGTAACTTGCAACTTCCAGCACTCAAGTTCCGAGAAACTTACTTATGAGACACTTTGGCAGCCTTCAACAGTTCTTTGAAGTTTTCCTTCCTCTCCTTCAACTTGGTTTTTCTTTCTTGTCTTTCTTCTTCAGCTCTTGTTCTAACAAACTTTTCAAAGCACTGTTTGCGTTCCTTTGGAACCAGTAGCAAAAATCGGGGGTCAAAAACTATTTTGGGAAGTTCCTTTTCCCAGGTTGAGAATGCTGAAACCTGAAGATATCAAAGAAAAACTTTTAGCTTTTCAGGATGTGAGTCAAGCATTGTGGAGGTGATTCTTTCCCTAACCATAATGTAAATGCTAACTCATGTTATTCTTGAAAATTTTTGATAATAAATTAATATTCTATACAGGTCTGTTAACAGGAATGAATGATGCATTTTTGTCACACAAATAATCAATGGCTCAGTCATTATTACCACCTATTGAGCTCACCTTCCAACACAAAAGGATGAATCAAAGAATGGAAGATAAAAAGTAGAACTATCACCTACCCCTCGTTCTAACATCATTTCCCTAAACTGCTTCATTCTCTCCTCCAGTGGCAGCATATTTCTAGCAGCTTGAGCTCCTTTCTGATGTCTTGGTGCTTCTTGTTGTTGCTGGGGTTTTGTTTCATCTTTCATTGTTTTTACAGATGCTTCTTGCTCTACAGGTCCTGGGTCTACAGCCATCGGACCTTCCTCTGTGTAACTGTCAGATCTATTTATGTACAATATTTGGATATTTTAGGTAACTATATAATAATACATTTTTTAGGTATTAACAGACAAAAGGATCAGATTTTACTTCAGCACTACAGGCATGTAATTTGTACATTATTCAAGAATATTTAAATAAACAAGAAATAATAGTAAAGACTAGTCTTATCCTTTTGTAAGGTACTTTAACATAGTAAAATGGTAATGATTATTAAATTAGTAAAATATAGAGATACCAAAATTTGATCATCACCCCATTTTAATTGGCAAGATCGATATTTACTGATAAACACTGAACTGAGGTCACATGTTGTTTTTCTAATTAGTATAATATTTAATTTAGACTTCCATTTAGACAAAAGATGGAATTCAGGTTAAAAAAGATATTTTATTATTTCCAAAAGCAAATGCCATGATCACTTGACCAGTGATTATGGTCTTCTGATCACTGATCACTCAGCCAATCACAGCATGTGAAACTTTATTATCAAGTCCAAAGCTGTACATCAGTTATCAAAGAAACATACCTCATTCTCTTGGGTTCTGGTTCATCATCATCATCTTCCTCTTCACTTACAGATTTTCTTGTCTTGTTATCTATTCATTCATGCAAAGAAATAGCACAGGAAAGAACAGATCAAACACACTCAACTTACATATGGTGACCAAAGGGCTTGACCAAGCGACCCAAGTCATTAGAACCATCAGGCAAAGAGTTAGCATTGATCATACAAGACCTATGTTACCCACAAAGACTAACCTTTCTGCTTGTTAGGAGGACCCTTCTCAATGATTTCATCTACTTTGTCATGATCCTGGAGTTCCTCTGGTTTTTCCCATATTGACAGCCTGGTAGTAGGATTGAAGAAGAACGCCTTGCCAGTACCTGTCCATACTACACACCAAGACGTACCAGGTACAAGTTGACTGGCAATTGGTTTTCCTGTCCCATTTTCTTCACCTTTGTTTTCTCCCCCTATACAGAAACCATCAGTTAATCAGTCAATATTGGCCTTTTTAGTTTGGGTGTAAGGTTTTCCCCTGTGACTAAACCCAAGAATCAAGCATTGTTTCAAACCTTCATTTTCTTCTTTTTTATTGGAGTCATTTTCCTGGTTCTTTTGAACACCTTTGTCTCCTCCACCCTGACCAGGCAAACTACCAGCTTCAGGTCCTTTTTGACCAGGAAATACTCCTGGTAACACTTGTGGTGGCATTCCTGTAATTAAAATAGAAATGTAAAAAAAGGAACCAAGGGTTGTGGTAATAGAATACTTTTTTCTTATCTTTTAAGGGTCTCAGAATTGATTTCTGAATATATCATCCATTTATTAATAATGTGAGTAGAAATTGTTAGCTCTCTCTCTTGATCGTGTGGCTTTTTTTCTTAGTTCTTTAGCAAACATAATTAAATTCCAATTGAATTTGATTACTTCATAGGTTGTTCTGTTCTGTAACAATAAAATCAAAATATATTTGAGGACAATGATCAATCTGTGGACACAAGTTGATGCAGTGGTTGGGAAATTATATTATCCCAATGAAATAAAGACAATATCTTTGTGCACATTTTTTTTAGCTCCTAGTTTACCAGTACAAGAACCTTAATCTTCTCTATATTATCTACCTTACCTGTCAATGGTGGTGGTGGTTGATCCATGTCTTTGGGTCTTTCCCATACAGATTGCATGGTCCTGGAGTTATAATAATACACTTTACCATCAGCCGTCCTGTGCTCAGACCATTCACGTGGTGGAGGCATACCCATCGGCAAGAGGCCAGGTGGTGGCATTCCAGGAATTGGCAGCCTTGGTAATCCTGCCATCAAGCCAGGGGGAGGCATGTTCATGTTGTGAGGAAGCAAGCTTGGAGGTCTCATGTTTTGACTGAAGCACAAAAATTACTCTTTATCATCATCATCATCAGCAGCAGCAGCAGCAGCAGCAG